>OX377201.1:21757703-21900948 GCA_947396885.1 Heligmosomoides polygyrus polygyrus | reverse complement strand
GGAGGTCCAGTGAAGGTGGGAGCAGTAGTAGGGACCGACGAAGGGGAGGGGACCAGTGAAGGGTGAACCGGGAAAGGGCTGACAATAAAGACGAACCAGTGATGAGGGACCAGTCAAGGGGGTCCAGTGAAGGTGATGGACCTGTTTTGCCCTATTCCGCTATACAATTCTATAGCAAAACCAGCTCTTTTACTGTAATGAATGAGGGAAGGCCTAAAGAGGAGAAGAAGACGTTCGGGGTGTTTATTTTCCGTGTTTGTGCGAAGCCCCAATCAGACGTTTGGCGGCCGGCAAACCGTTGAACGTCTGGTATTACATACACCCTACCACACATACCATGTTACCTCAAATTGGACACTTCTCTTGACAAGCTTGATGACTCTGAAATCAAAATGAACGCTTCTAAATTCAACAAACTCCTTATAGATTAAACTACAAACTCCACGAGAGTTTTTGAATTTTTTGCTCAGCTCAGCTGCCCGAATAAGTGAACAATTTATTTTAACGCATTCTTTATCCTTTCTAAGCGTTTGTCTTGTTTAAAATAGTGTCCAATTTGAAGTCAAAAGTACTTGAAAACGGCACAATAAACGGCTATGGAGACTGTCCGAGGTGAGGCGTCTGTCTGTCGGACACTAATGAGAGGAGAGTGGTCGCGCAACATGCGTTCTGATTTGGAAGGCGTGCTCTACAAGCCGTACAACATGCATCCGGATTGAGAAGACATGTTGCCGACGTCGACCAACATGCATCCTGTTGAAACCATATTAAGAAGAGGGAGAAAGAATAATCGGTGTCACTACAGTGCATACGCCTAACATGCATTGCACCAAAAATTCAAAGCTTAGACGAAAGCGTATGAAATTAGAAATTCTCTGACAGGTCAAGATCGCGGCATACTCTTGGTTAAAACTTTATTTTATAGTGGATGTTATAGACTCCATTTAATTGTATGTGGAACAATTGCTTGCAACAATTTGGTCGAGGCTGATCGTATCGCTACCCTAAGCTTTCGTCACAATTAAGAACAGACAGCAACGCAATGCAATCTATGGCTAAATAATAAAATGATAAAGGACGGCGCTACTCAATCCCTTTTGGGATGCGCCACGCATTCTACTTCTACGGGATGTCGTGGAGGCGACATGAATGCGTATTTGGCCATACAATGACTTGCGGTGGCCAGCCGATGAACAAGTCAGCGTTTTATCCTTCCCAGACAGGTCTGGTACGAATTCACCGACCCGGGGGGGGGGGATGGAAGGCTTGGTTGGCCTGGGCGGGAAATCCGAACCGGGAGCCTGGTATCAGTGCACGCGACAGCCGGCCCCTCCTCCGACTGCGCTACACGCGCCCTATGGCAGAATAAATGCTATAAAATGTGCGACCACTGATCGATGGACCGCACATTTGTTCAAGGAAATGCAATAGCTATGCAGATGTTAGAAAAAATCGCAAAAAAGTAAACCCGGCAACAACGAAGAGTTATGATCACTTCATGCACTCGTTTAGAATATCCACTTATCTACGTGATTATTTATGGGTGCATCGGATTTATATAGACTTTCTCTACACAGGCGCAGTTTCCCACCATTCTTTAGATCAAGTTTCCAGTGCACACAAGCCTATAACTGTAGTATGTAGCGAGAGCAGTTACCATGTAGATTCCTTCAACGCAGCGTGTGCTTTCTTATAAGCTTTGAGAGAACACACGCAGGTACCTCTCGATTTGGTCTTATTTTGGCATGAAAGGCGTTGATCGGTGTCTTATTGATAAAAGGATAAAGGATAAAGGACTGCGTTATTTAATCCTCTTTGGGATGCGCCACGCATTCTACTTCTACGGGATGTCGGGGAGGCGTGTTGAATGCGTGTTTGACCATACAATGACTTGCGGTGGCCAGTCGACGAACAAGGCAGCGCACTATCCTTCCCAGACAATCTGGTACCAATTCACCGACCCTGGAGGGATAGAAGGCTTGGTTGGCTTGTGCGGGAAATCGGAACCAGAAACCTGGTATCGGGTGCAGGCGACAGCCGGCGCCTCTTCCGACTGCGCTCCACGCGCCCATCAATAAGATAATGTTTCTGAAATAAAGCAACAGTATTATCAGTTTGTTTTTAAATTGAAGCATGCGTACGACGCATGCATAATCAGTCACGTCTACAATTTAAGATGTCGAATGAGTGGCGCAATCTTGACATTTTGCAACCCGTACGGTCTATACTTTCATTTTCTTTCTTCAAGCTTTAGCCTGATAGCATTGCCTTCTATAAAGTTGTTCCTCAATGGTTGCTCATTTGAGTGTTCCTATTCTGCCGCTTTTGCTCAGTTTACGGCCAAGATGGGGCTAGTATTTCCCCCATGCACAATCAGTCGGGTATAAAATTCAGTGTTGCTCGAAGGCACGGCACGACCCTGACCAATAAGGAAGACTGTACGATTTCGTGTGCTTTTTTATAATCATTGAGCTTTTCCAATAGCCTTACTGTCAACATAACTTCTTCATTCTTTACAACGGGCATTTTTGTGGCCAGTAACTTCTTCTTCTTCAGCGTTCGTCCCTCTTCGTCCGACAAACGCTGAAGAAGAAGAAGAAGAAGAAGTTACTGGCAGCATAACTGCCCGTTGAAAATGAGTCTACATTTTTGGAGACACGCTGCAGTTTAGAAAACACCGAGCGCCAAAAGGCTGAGGAATTATTTTTTTTTTTTATTATCACCGAATTATGCAATAAAATAGCAAATGAAAAAATCCAAAATACCATTCATTATCTGTTGTGATTGAACACTGGGATCAGCGAATGGATTCCTTGGGCTCAAAGTTCGAGTCATAGTTTCCAACGTCAGTAGATTGCCGAACGAGCTGCCCTTAAACAGTAACCATCGGTCCTATTTCATTATAGTACTATCGTTGTTTCATAGCATATTAGCGCTTTTCGTACTTGGTTATTCTTATTAAATTCATCGTCATCCTTGTCTCATCATCGTTACCATAACGCCTCTTCCTAAAGGGTAAAGGGTAAAGGACGGCGTTATTCAACCCCCTTTGTGATGCGCCACGCATTCTACTTCTACGGGATGTCGTGGAGGCAAGTTGAATGCGTATTTGGCCATACAATGACTTGCGGCGGCCAGCCGATGAACAAGTCAGCGCTTTATCCTTCCCAGACAAGTTTGGTACCAATTCACCGACACCGGAGAGATAAAAGAGATGAAAGGCTTGGTTGCCCTGGGCAGGAAATCCGAACCATTAGCCTGGTATCGGGTGCAGGCGACAGCCGGCGCCTCCTCCGATTGCAGTTTAGTTACCCAAGTTTGAGGTTAAAAGATCGAAGATTGTTGAGACGGCTCATTGCTAAGCATGACTCACGACGGCAGAAATTGGCTAGCCTTCTTCATGGCTGCAGTCCATCCTTCACGTCACTGCGGTGAATGAAACAGATCTCAAGAATCCACGTCAAAATGATTTTTTCACAAAGCACTTCATGGCTAGTCAACAGATGACAGATCCCTTAGATCAGGAGTGCCGCCCAATGCCGACTTCGTGGAGAGGTTCCTCATAACGAAGGGAAGTATGTCACCTTCATTCTACCCTTAATCGTCATGCATGTCTTATGGTGGTTAACGGCCTATCGCTACAACAGGTTTCAGCTGTTCAGCAGCAGATGGCATGGTCCTGCGATCATGGTTCTGGGATCGACTGTGGCTGGTATGCCACTGAAGGTGGAGCAGTGGCGTTTCTCTTCATGGCTCTCTGTCTGCACATCGACCCAGTGACAGCAAGAGATTTCTCGTTGATGAATCAGTCATTTGGAATGGGATGTACACTAATCGTTGTCCTGTTCATGGGAATACAGATCGAAGAAGCTCGCTCTTCTTTGGCTGCCTTGGCAACTCCGTCTGTGTCCTATATAATGGCCACCCAGAGGACATTCGGCCCTGATTGACCGATACGTGTACCTAGGATCCTCTGATTGGCTGGCGCGTTCGCGCTTCCCCGAGTAGGCCAAACTAGCGATTTGTGCAGGACTCCGTAATATCGACCGATTGCTGTGTGAAGGAAGGCTTTACACCGCTTTAATATAGATTTTGTGTTTTGGGAATAAGAGAGGGGCCACCCACAAAGTCATGCAGAGACTCAGCATAAGCTCCTTTGCCGACCTCGGATGGTTAGAGGAGTTGGCTTGGCCTGTGCGGGAAGAAAAGGAAAAGCTACCAGGCGCATGTTGTAGGATTACTAGGATATATGGGAATGCAACACAACGTTGATGATTCTTACCTCCAACTGCGGGAGTTTACCATCTTGTTGATGTCTCCCGAAATCGTTTTCGAAGCCCACACCAACTCTGGGAAAAAATAGCTGAAACGAGAACCATATCTGAGCAAGTCTTTCTGCTTGTGCGGGGCTTTACCTTGTTAAGCATGAAGTGTCATGGAGAACAAATTCACTCCTTATGATGCTTCTTGTCATCAGTTTTCTTCCGTACATTGAAAATGTAAATATAGGATTCAAAGATAACGAACACAAAAGTGGTTATTTCACGAGTTTATCAACGGTTTAAAGGAACACTGCTTCAAACTAGTACTATATGTCCTGGCTTCAAGCGTTTATAGACTGATAGACCGCACTTTTACTAAAACTTTGCTCTCCAGAATAAGTAGCTGTTGGAATCTGAAAAGTATTCTACCCTGAATGCTCTTTAACGATTGAACAGCTCACGTGGTAAATTCACCATGTTTTGCCACTTTGGGCCCAAAAACAACTTTCGAATGAGGGCAGCTCGGAAATAGGTAGGTATCTTTCTCATTCCTTCCAAGCGGTCTGCTTCATGCTAGGTTGGCTAAAAAAGGATTGTTTAGTGGACATGAGCATTACTGCTGCCTCCAACTCATCGTGCGGATGAGGAACCTAAGCGTAGCTAGTATCAGATTCTCATCATTACACTTCGAAATTGCGGCTATACTTTATATTTGTGGGCTTTTTATCTTACGCAGTTTTTGGTCATCACATGGGGACATCATATGAAGTTTTGTGAGTGTTCGTTAGCACAGAATTACGGTGCTTATGCGTTTTTCAATTCTGGAGAAAATGATGATTTCCATGGGATCATTCAGCAATGTGCGACCTTGTGCTGAATTTAGATGCTTTCTTTCGAGTAAAAAATGGTCAAAGACTTCGCTGTGGTAGCAATTTATGGAGGAGAAAAATAGAGGTGATTGAACGAGGAAAGAGGTACATCGAGTGACTAACTTGTTGAAACTGCGCCGCCGTTGGATGCATCATCGGATGACCGTTTCAGAATGGGCTACTGTAGGCGCCGCCTCAGTCCTTCGCTGGCGTCACCGACGTCGAGATCGGTGAAAAAACGGTCGCGTGCGGTTTTTGCTCTGATCACGCCAGATACTATCCGGACGCGTCACTCGGAATTAAAAGGAAGTACCGATAGCACGCGACGAGATTCGCCATCGTCGCCCATTGAAAAACCCGCGCCACCGACGTCGCCGGACTCAAAAAGCAGCGCTCCATCCGCTTCGACGAGCCGAGTTTGTTTACGGACTTCTTCAGCGGGATAGATCGACACGCGCTACCGTACCTTGCATAGATCTGCGATGGTCTCTTTTCGAAATCGAAATCTAATTCGCCGAGAGATGAGACGCCACTGCGACGCACTGGTCAGATCAGAATTCTCCTGGAGCTGCCTTTATGACCAATAAAAGCAAGCGTTTCTTAGCGAAATTGTGGGGAATTTTTTCAAAATTTGGATAGCAGTGAATGGATCCGCCTGCAGCAAGATTTGTAGTAATCTCCAGCTTCCCTCTTCACCTTGTCGTGGTTAGTTAGTGTTTCTTTGTTGTCACTTTTAAGTTCTATCCGTATTTGTTCTGACTTTTCATCAGGATCATCATCCTCGGGTGTTCACAACTATTAGAGTGGTAGCAGACCAGTAAGAGCATGTAGCATGATTTTATTATGTTCTAATCCTAGTGGCGGACTTCAGAAACAATGCTTCAACACATCTGTTTGAACCGGTTATAGAGAGGCTATAGTTGTTAGAGGATGTTATGTTGCGATCAAAACGCTTGCACCAGGCTGGACTCGAACCCGCACCACCTGCTTTCCGGGAAGCGATGGTGCGGGCATGTTGCGTAAATTCTCGTCATGTAGTGTAATGCCTGAATTTGTGTAGAAACATTGCTAAAGCTCCGAAAAGAACACAAAAGGTCGGCTGGGAGTGGAGTTCAACCTGCTGCCATTTTCTCTCTCAATTCCTCATGGAGAAGCGCAGCAATCCCTTTTATCAGAACGACGAGTACTTGTTTCCAGCGCCTCTTGTTCCTAATTTTCTACCCTGCGAAGCTTCCTCAAATGGTCCTCATTTCTTATCCAACGGAATATTGATCCCATACTCGACAACGATCGATATCCTTGTTCTGCTCACACGCTTAAAATGATATAAAACAGACGAGCATACCTGATCGACAGCTACGGCTATGGTGTCAAAGTGAATGACATTCTCATGAGTGGTACTCAAGTTTTCTTCGCCCTCCTCATCGCAATGGTACCAATCGGACTCATCAGTAGACACATCTGATCCCAATTTTCCATTTTGACATCAACTGAAGCTGCAGCACCGTCACCTAGAATAGCTGCGATCCTTCTAGCGATCTTCTTCTCCTCACGAGTTGGTGCATCGTTGTCATCTGGCACCCCAAATTCAGCGATAAGAATGGACACCACATTTGCTGGTGAAAAGGACAGAATGAGTGAAGAAAAAGCAGTAGATCAACAACATTTTCTTCTTCCTCACCATGCATTCTACTTACCTTTTTGCCTCACACATTTTTTTGCTTTGTTCCATGAATGCCAAGGTTGCTAGAAACACCTCTAGGTGTTCAATGTTTTAGACTCTATTTGTGAATAGTGAATAAAAATTTCACGATAGCAGTTTTTTGCCTTCAAGCGTCTTTGCAAACGTGTATGGTAGTTCTCCCGGCTATTTAATTAGACACGTGTCATAATTCAGAACAAAAGATCATTTCGAGGATAAATTATGTTTTGCAGAAAGACCGGTAGCAACGGAAGCCGAACCAACGACGTCACACCCCACGAGGGTGAGCACTACACCTGCGCCACCGCTGCAACTGGCGGGCACTTCTTACGGAGCCCCGATAACTCACCACTCTCGCGCCCGGTGTGTCGCACAGCCAGCCCATGGTGAGGCCCCCGATTTCGGCAGGCCGCAACTCGCTCAGGAGTTTCATTTTGAAATTTTGACACCCATATTCGTAATCAGCATTACGAGCTCTTTCTAATGATCCTGGTCTCAACTTGAAGTCCCATGGGAGGTCGAAACTCCTGCCTAGTAAGGCACAAAGGTGAAGTTCGTAATTCTACGTTTGAAGGATGGACTGGAAAGATGTTGGTGTTAGTGAGTGTGAGATACATACGAGTAAGAGGAGCTTAAGGGGTCATAACCGCTCAACAAGTAGAAATTAAATAAGCAATGTTGCAAATGGTATTTGAGGTGCAGTCGCTTTCTATGGCAGCTACATACTATGTTGTGCAAAATTAGAAATAACAAACCGATCCTCTATTATGATGTCTATTAGCGAACAAATTATGCTCAAAAAACGACTCGTGCGTTTTATTGAAGTTAAGCAATGCTTAATAATTGGTTTCACAGAGGAAGGTTGAACGAATTAAATCACCGCCTAAGAATGTATTAGGTTGTCCCATAAGTCCCCGCCCTTTTTTTCCAACGATTCACTGCAGATTTCGCTGGCGGTCTCTTGCATAGCGCTCCATAGCTTTCGAAAAAGAATGATTTGCTCTATCAGAAAATGTATTGCATTTCTTTTTCCATCATGAACTTTGTCAATTTTAAGGTCGTTGAAGTGAAAAGTGAAAAAGTGAAAAAGTAGCCATTTGCGCACTTGTTCTCTCCGCTTAGGTTTGTAATTTTTTGCGCAATTTTTTACAGCACTTGGAAGACAATGTTCTCTACTACAAGAAAATGTGTTGGTCCTATTTTCTCACTCGCCCTTCATTAATTTTTAGGCTAACGAATTGGGAATTCCGACTTTTCGGTCCGAATTTTTACCAAAGCTCCGGTTCTGTGGAGTTGTTGGTGAAGACGAATTTCCTCTTTTCGGCATTTTGTTGATATTCAATAGAAATCAATAAACGCGACACATATTCTTATAGAGTAAGACATTTTCTTTCGAATGACATATAACACCGTCCCAAAAAGTCCAACCGCAGAGCAGGAGCTGTCGGCAAAATAACCATCCTCCTTCGAACGTCCCAATTTGATGACCTAAAAATCAATAAACGACAAGTGATCAAATTGCGCTAACACATATTCTTATAGTACAGAACATTTTCTTCCAAATGCCATAAAAACTGCGCAAAAAATCACAAAGCTAAGCGGAGAGAACAAGTGCGCAAATGGCTACTTTTTCACTTTTTCACTTTTCACTTCAACGACATAAAAATTGACAAAATTCATAATGAAAAAAGAAACGCAATACAATTTCTGATAGAGCAAATCATTCTCTTTCAAAAGCTATGCAGCGCTATGCAAGGGACTGCCGGCGAAATCTGCAGTGAATCGTTGAAAAAAAAACGGCGAAGACTTATGGTACAACATAATACACTGTAGACATCGACCATGACCGAGAATGGAAACCGTGAGATACAGTACTCACCGAAATCTTGCAAACACTAGTAGACAGCACTGTACAAAGGCAGTAGAATATAATCTACAACAGTAACAGTTCGCTTGTCGCAGAGCGTATCATCGATATTATTTAAAGTTGCCATGACTCCCAGTTCGGTATAAGATGAATAGAACAACACTTCAGCGGGTAATCTTAAAGCCCAACTGACCGGTAACAACACCGGTTAGATAGTTTGATCTTAGTTGCGGTTGGGGATAACATTATACGACGTAGTTACACATCTCCTAGGAGAGGCAGACGAGGATCGAACTTCATCATACAGAACCGAGCTCGTGTGACATGGAATCTGCGAGGGTGAAGAATGGTCAAGTTGAAGTTTTCAAAAAGAAATAGACAGAACAAGAGCGACTTACAAAACAGTTCTGAGGAAGTGAATGGCATGGAGACAGGGTCGTGCTCCCCGCACGAATCGATATGGATCTGTGAAGCAGATTAGAGGGCATCGCTTTCCGCATAGCCTTTATGCTCTCGCAACTGCGGCGTCTTTCCTGACACCGCGATGGACCGTTCTGCTTGATTGCGGCTTCCACAGTCCGTCGAGTGGGGGACGGCAGGTTTACTCACTCCCGAGCGCGGCGCGTCGCGAGCGAACATTGCGCGACATGACGCGCTTTGGTGGTGGTTATCGGTTAAGATGACATAACTGTTTTGTTCTCTCACAACACGGGCTACTTTTGACTCTCCATGCACATTTTGACGTTGCTGCTTGGTTGTCCAGGTGAGCCAAGACTGTTACACTCAAGAAGTTCGTTGTCTGCATGAGGAATGGTGAAACGCCAAAAAACATGTTTAAATCCCTAAAACCGTTTCGAACTTTTATATAAATTATCAAAGTAGAAGTACATTTAGGTTAGCTGCAGTCAAGGTAGAGATACTGGTTATGGTAGCAATGCATGGTGGACGACCCTCCTCTTCGGGGAGGAGGCAGCGATTCTCATTTTGGCGCTTGCGGTCGTGCGCGCTTACCTCGTCTGGGCGTTTGCCTAGCTCGGTGGAGGAGGCGAGATTCCCCGACTTCGCGCCAACTTCGTCCCTTCAAATTGATCAGCTGTTCCTGGGATCCGGCCTCTACTTCTAGCTGACTATTCGACTGCTACTGGTAGGCATTCGACATATTTTGCACCTAACTTGCCCTCGTTACTTTTGGAGCATGTCATCATTATATAGACTCTCGCAACCCAAATGGTTGGTTTCTGAAATCCTGCTTAATATCTAACGCTGCCGTTTCAATTTTACATTGTTGGTTGGTTTGTGTTTATTTTCCTTCTTTTAGAAGCATGGTCTATTTTTGTTGTTCTCAGATAGAGTGTGCACTCTTGAGACGCAGATAAATAAATAAATAAGTAAATAAAGATTCTTCATGTTGGAGCGGCAAATTGCTTCACGCTTTTCCTGAGGGATGCTTGGATCAAGGTATTTGGATCTAGAGGGCACTCCACTCCGGCTTTTCAACGGTGGCCAAAGCTAAGGCTAAACAGCATGGCGAGCTGGATTATGAGAGGCAGCGCTCTTCACTTCCTTGCCATGGACATTCCACTTAATGTGTTCCATCAGCACCAATGTTTTAGTTGCTGAAGAAGCTAGGAAGTCCACCCATGCAACTTTCTTGCGATCTCTTTACCATTTCCAATGGTTGCATCGGTGTAGGGATAATTTGCTTTGGAGCGATGTTTGAAGTCCAAACACTATCCCAATTCTGACTCGATCATAAACTCCTTGTTCTCTTCCAGTACGTGGTCATCCCCTTCGTCTCTCATTTGCCGAGGCAGGCTCTTGACCGTCCAGCCATATGGATGCGAGCATACTGAACGCATATTGATTTTATTGGCCAGCGTGACGCGTGGCAAATTTCCAAGTGCATGTATTCATGGCGGTGCCGAAATGACGCAAGGTGCATCTCGTACGCGGCCTCTTGCAGCTGGAGACGGCCTCGGATGCTGCGCCGCGCCAAGACCGCGCGCATGGCAGTGATTGAATGTCGTTACTCGCAGCCTCTTCTTCGTTCTGTTAGTACCTTTCGCTACATATTCTCAGCACACGCGCTCGTACGCCTTATTCTGCGGTATTGGAGTTGACTGCCCTGTGGAAGTTATGATCGATTTCACCCGAGTGCAAAATTAATGATAAACACAAGCAACGCCTAATATTCAACGTTTTCCCGTTGCAGTTCAATTTAGTCATGTTGTTTCCAAGAGCGGTCGTGATTTCAGTCATTAGTCAGTGAGTGTTTGCAAGATGTACCCGGAAATTCGGCGCAATGTGCGTTGGAGGGGGCTGCCCATCAGTACCCAAGCACGCGTACGGCGTGACGTGCCATTTCCCATGTGCAGGACGAGTTTTTACCCGTTTGGTTCGCGCGTGGCGTGCCCTTTGACCTATGTCCCTCACGTTTCAACTTACCTTGCATATACAGTACCGGCCGCGTCTTTTGAATAGACGCCGAAAAAACCGCACTTTTGCGGTTTTTGCGTCTTTTTGTTATAACTCGCCCAAGTGGCATCCATTTGAAAAAGCAAGAGTATATTTGAGCTCAGGAAAACGAACTCTATCGTTTGGTATATACATTTTATATGAAAGATCAAAAATGGCCAAAACTGAAAACTTGCGCTCCATTGAGAAGGCCGACAGCGAGGAGTTGTCGGCCGCAAGGCGTCGAAAACCGTTGCAGGCTCACAATTCCTCCAATTTGAGGTTTTTTGAGAAACGGTTGGCACCGTTCGATTCGTCTCCT
The DNA here is from genome assembly GCA_947396885.1 of Heligmosomoides polygyrus polygyrus. NCBI lineage: Eukaryota > Metazoa > Nematoda > Chromadorea > Rhabditida > Heligmosomidae > Heligmosomoides > Heligmosomoides polygyrus. The sequence continues at coordinate 21,889,472 of OX377201.1, read as the reverse complement.
CGAGATCTACAGAACAATATATACAACTTCGCCAAACCACCGATTTTCGCAGTGGGTGGTCAAAAATGTCTGGAGCTGACTTTTTGCTATTGGAAAAGCTTATATTCCAGGACTTGCATGTTCTCAGAACATCTCAAGCATGGCATCAAGTGTTTTGTCATGCCAGCAATCTCCTGAGTGTGCGCCGTGCACAATGTAAATAGGATCGAACATAACAATCGAGTGGGCGGCGGGACAGCCTGTAGAGTGAGCATTTGGGTAGTTTTACAGAATTTCCTAGCCGCCCTACTTAGAAATTGTTGTACTCTGTTCCGGCGAGACTTCGGAGTGCGCTGTGCACAATGTATATAGGATCGAACCTATCAATCGACTGGGCGCGACAGCTCGCAAAGTACACCGCGGGCGTGTTCTGAGCGTAATAACTCTGTCAACTTCGAGTCTTTCCGGCTGCAGGTTGTGCATTTTGTGGGCAGTAGAAAGTTCAAGAAGAGCACTGAAGCATAGCGACCTAGCTTAAGACTAGACGAAGTTACAGCGGTGCGAAAATGCAAGCAAACATTGTGTGACACGATTTTTTCCAAGTTCAGTTGACTACTACAGGAAGACGAGGCGAGTTAATGGCATCCAAATGCACGGGCCAGCTCAAGACTGAAAGCACTTTACGACGATATGCTTGCAGCTGTGGCGAGAACTGCTATCTGGGCGAGTAAGAGCACGGAGAACATAGACCGTCGTTGTGCTAAATTGCACGCGCGGGCGTGTTCGGAGCGCGATAACTCTGTCAGTTTCCAATGTTTCTAGCTGCAACGTGTGGATTTTGTAGGAAGTAATACGCTCTAGTAAAGTGCCAAAGCATAGCAAATTATCTTACGAATTGGGAAGGTTACGGCGGTGCGAAAAAGCAGGTTGGGCATGTGTGACACGATTTTTTCAGATTTCGGTCGATCGCTGCGGGTACACGAGGCGAGCTAACGGTATGCAAACTAGCATACGAGTAAAGCACCGAAGGCACTTTACGACGGCGTGCTCGTAGCTCTCTAGATGCCTAAACTGCATTAGCACAATCTGCCATTTTAGAGCGGCGGACGACAGCGGTGAAGCTTCTTCCGCCCTTACTCACCCAAGTTCGAGTTCTCGACGCTCTCAATGGTACCTCTCTGTTCAGCTCGAGAAGCTCTATCGAATGGTGTCAATCTCGACTAATTCCGGGAGCATCGATTTTTTGACAAGGCTCAAGGAAAAGCTTCGTGGGTGTCTTACCAGTCAACCAAGCGGTCAGCTTCTTTCTCCAGATGAGAAAAATGGCAGCTGGGACTAAGGAAGGTTAGGCAGCTGAAGAGCTATGGGCACTTCGTCGTAAAGTACCTTAGCTGATTTGCTAGCCTACGCATTCGTAGGCCACTAGGTGATCCCGTGTTCTTACAGTGGTCGACTGAAATCATAAAAAATCGTGTCACGCAAGGTTTACCAGCACACTCGCACCGCCGTAACTTTGTTCATTCATAAGCTACATTGCTATGTTTCAGCGCACCTATTGAGCTCTCTACTGCTTACAAAATCCACAAGATGCTGCCCGAAAAATTAAAAGTTACAGAGTTATCGCGCTCCGAACACGCCCGCGCGCGCAATTTAAGAACAACAACGGTCTATGTTCTCCGAGCTCTTACTCGCCCAGATAACAGTTTTCGCCACTCATAGTAACACCGTTCAATTCACCACGAAAAGCATTATGAAACGGTACCATACTCGACCAATTTCGGAAATATCGGGTTTCGATGACGTCATCGTCCGTCTGGCGCGGCAAGAAGCCGTCTTCGATGAGAAACTGTCAAAAAATCGATGTTTTCAAAATTGGTCGAAATTGATACCGTTCGATAGGGCTTTTTGAGCTGAACAGAATGGTGCCCTGGCTGGTGCTCGAAAGCTCGAACATGAGCGAGTAAGGGCGGAAGAAGCTTCACCGCTGCCGTCCGCCGCTCTAAAATGGCAGATGGGGCTAAGGCAGTTTGAGGCGAAGTTGTATATACGGTTCTGTAGATCTCGAGGAGACGAATCGAATGGTGCCAACCGTTTCTCAAAAAACCTCAAATTGGAGGAATTGTGAGCCTGCAACGGTTTTCGACGCCTTGCGGCCGACAACTCGTCCGCGGCCGGCCTTCTCAATGGAGCGCAAGTTTTCAATTTTGGCCATTTTTGATCTTTCATGTGAAATGTATATAACAAACGATAGAGCTCGTTTTCCTGAGCTCAAATATACTCTTGCTTTTTCAAATGGATGCCACTTGGGCGAGTTATAACAAAAAGACGCAAAAACCGCAAAAGTGCGGTTTTTTCGGCGTCTATTCAAAAGACGCGTCCGGTACTGTAAGTACACGTCAGCTGTGTACAATGGAAAATTCGGCGCAACACGTGGACGGGGGGGGGGCAGTCCTTGGCTTCGACCACCTTGAGCATAGCAGTCGTGTTTGGTGGCATGGAATTTCCCCCATTGTACGCGTACGTACGTGTAATGCAAGTTGCACCGAGAAGGGCCTAGGTCAAACGGGTAAAAACCCGTAACTTTTTCAGTACTGATGGACTGCCCCCCCCCCGTCCACTAGTTGCGCCGAAAATTCCATATCACCACATCCGACGCTACGTTCAAGGAGGTAGGTGCCTTTAGACTGCTGCCGCTAGCGCGCATGGCGCCAAAAACTGTTTTGGAGCAATGAGCGGACGGGGGGCAGCCTATTGGGTTCGACCGCCTTAAGCCAATGGGCTGCTTCCCCTTTTGCTCATTGCGGCACTGTTTTGTTGAATCTACCTGTTAGGCAAGGGTATTGTATGACCTGCACGAGTTTCGGCGCTGAACGGCTCGGGGAGGGAGTTCTCCATGAAAGGCAACCCTTTTCGACGTTCTGTGTGCTCGAAATTAAAAATATTACGCTGCACTAGTGTTTCCTATCCCAGTGGAGAACTGAGCTAGGCTATTTCTCGTGTAGTTGGACAGATTGGGCAATCACGTGCCTTCTATGACTTCTGCGATCTAATACAGTGTGGCCCCTGAGAGCCGCATTGAGCCCAATCTTCGGCGCAAATAGGCTTGGAGAGGGTCACCATATACCCACTGGTTACCAGATTTGATAGGAAGACGGGTGTATGGCCAAATGCACCAGAAATGGACTAACTCATCATAGAGGTAGAACACACCAGTGCCGCTATAATTTCTTGTTTCGCACAGCACAAAACGATGTATGGAGCCGCCCTACATCGTGGTCCCCTCGAGCTATTTGCTCTCTAAAAAAATAGTCGACGAGGAAAGTTGGCGAGATTCACGAAAATCAGCCTTCGTCAGTTCCATATTTAGCAGGTAGGTGACGGACTATCCGGGGATAAGCTGGGTTCACCTGATATTCTCATAAAAATCAGTATCCTCTTACGCCTTCGTGTTAACACGATCTCTGTTGTTCTGTTGTCACATCTTGTCCTTTCGTCTCCTGACCAGAAGAGTGCGAGTCAATACCTTGACTGTTGAGTCGTTTGGATTTGTTCCAGGGGCAAGATTCATGAACCGCTTACTGGCCGTTAACTTTGAAAAGTTCAGCCAAATATGCCGTTTCCAAGATTCATCAAGCTTGGCGGTACTTTCCACCGCTACAGGCCGGTAAATGGTTGATGAATCTGGCCCCAGTTTTCTTCCCGTGGTGTTTATTTAAAATTCCCCATTAAGATGAGCTGTTGTTTTGGGTGCCTATTTAAACAATTATCAGGACTAGAGGACACATGCTTTGTATGCTTCTACTTTGTGTTGCATGTTTTTTATTCATACCATGTGTTTTGAGAATATCAGGTGGAATTCCTGATTAGATTTGCACCAGCATGTGTATGGTAGCCAGGAAAGTGGCATCTTACATTGGTATGCGTCTGCAAGCTAAGAGAGGCTCCACCTCGAGTTCACTCCAGAGAGCTTTTTCAGAGCTCTTACGCAAGAAACACTATATTGTGAGCATGGAAGCTCCAAAGATGGAAGCTACTACGAATACATATTCAAGCCTTCGCCATCAGTAAGACGTCTTCCTTCACTAACTACTTCGAAGTAGGACATCCTAAGAAAATAATTTAGTGCAATCATAGCTGGTGGTGGCCGCTTTTCAGTTATTTTCCGGCGTAACGAAACACAATAAATAGGCAACAACATGTAGGAGTAGTAAACCTACCCAGCTTGTTTTGCATGTATTCCCGGTTCAAATCTTGTAAAGGAGAGCCCAGCACTAGATTTGCACTCACAAGGGAAGGGTCTGAAGCGTATGTCTGAACGGGGGGAGCTAGTCATATAGGGAGAATCCCCATCCCTCAATTGGTTTGAAAATGTGTTTATTTTTTGCCAAGTGGTTAAACCAAGGAGTAGGGGGTCACAGTGGGATACGGCGCAGCACGGGGGTCTTGTACGCCCGCGATGCTTCTGCAGCCAGTGGCTCGGAGCGCAGGTGGGTAGAGGGTTGACTCATGCGAGAGAGGTCAGGGGTTTGGCTCTTCTCTGTTGCTGCACTTCTGCATTTCAACTGATTGGTAGAGATTTGAGGGATTCTGACGTCTATACCATTTTCAGACGTTTTCTGCGCATTTTCCAGCGGTACGTTGTGGTATTCAACATGGTGATGTGTAAATGTTCAACACCAGTGATACACAGGTACAAAGTGCATGAAGCACCACTGAGCACCTTACGGGTAGCGTTTAAAGGCTACAGGCTCCTCATAGTCTGTTTCCATACATGGACCAAAGGCCTCGGGAAAACCATCCTGCTCGGATTTTCAAAGGAGAGCACGTTGTGAGTCGGAGGTGGTTCAAATGAGAAACGAGGCGTGCGGATCACGCAAATTAAGCTAAACGGCATCGATACACTTTTTCCCTCATGTCTGCCTGTCACCTGGAAATCAGAGGTCTGCTGAAGGTTTTCTAGAACCTAACACCAACAATGTCCGCCGACGGTAGAGTGGAGATCCACCTGCTCACGCTGAAGTGTGGCCCACCTTTAGACAAGGAATCTTCGAGGGAAGAAATTAAGCTGGCCGAACGGATGGCCAGCATAGTCAAGGACTTCGAAGCACGTCAACTTGAAGTTGATGAAGACGAACAGCTGGAAGTGGTGGAAGAAGAAGATGAAGATTGGGATCCGCAAGATGAACTGATGGACGTGGAGAAGCAAGCAAGCAGTGGGCATATAATAACGTTTTCGGGTGGAACTCTTGTTTCGGAGGAAAGGGTACGTCTTCAACTGTATTTCGGTTGCGTGCTCATAACCATGGAGCAAGACATCGCGATTCATTACAAAGGCACTTTGTACCTATGTATCACTGGTGCTGAACACTTCGTTCTACGCTTGCAATCGCGTCACGGAAACGTTCGGAGACGATCACACCAACCCCACTTGTGGTCCTGGGACTTCCACATAGAACGGCTTTAAAGCCTCGTCCTATGTCCCTTAACTTGCAGCAGGACCACCTCGTCTCTTGCACCGCACAGAAATCAATCTTTCTTCGCTCCAGCGCTTCTACCAACTCGCACGAGCGGCCCGTCAACGTACCCACATTCAACGTTGCTACGCGGGTCTTGCCTACGTTACGGGACTTTCGGACTAGCTCAGTTGCCCCCGATGCCGTCCTCGCATCAGGGACCCTCGCATACTTTCCACACTCGCCGGGCTTTGCGAGTGCGCGTCGGCTCCCGCGGACGCCGTAGCACTATCTCGAAATTTCTTAAGCGTCATCAACCATGTGATGTGACATGGGTCTTCGTAGGCCGGCCTGTCACAAGGGCCTGTCGCCTGCAATCGAATGTCCACGATTAGCTTAGTTCCCAGAGGGAGCAGTTTCCAGTGGCACCACGTGGAGGAACGGGCATCGCCACCGACTTACGACATAAAGTGTCGTAAAAAAAATTGCAGAATCTGCCGTAAATAGTAAAATCGTAAATCGGAATTACGCACATCGCTGCTTAATGCAAATCATAGTGAAGTAGAAAATCTCAGCATATAAACATCGAAAACACCTTGATATCGAACAATTTGGCAATAATGAACATTTCAGTTTGAGAAGAAAATTAAAACAGCATGTGTACTAGTTTGGAGCTTCGAAGATTATAAATGCTCTGACGAACTGAGAGAACGCTCTACATCATCTATTGTTACAACTGTTATCAGAGCGGCCGAAGTCACTGAGGAGGTGAGATGTTTTAAAAAGTGTATCAGTGGATGTCTGAGTAAACACTTCATGAGAGGGATAATGTTGCCGAGGAAAGGAATGTTTCATTTAAGCCATCCGTTGATGCTCGCATGTGATCTTAAATGAGGTCATGAGTTGCAGAGCTAGCCGTTTTGAAAGTGCTTAGTCGAAGGGTGTCGCACTGTCGTCGTAGTAGTAATCCCTCCGATTATTTTTGGTGGGATCGGGTCCCATATCCAGCGCTAGTGTGATTCTTCCATTCCTTGCAAAATCGGAAAGTTACAAATAAATCTGGAACAAGAAGTAAAGAGGAGACTAGTTGATAGCTAAGCCATAACTCAACCTAGTTCCTTAGATCTGGGGCTTTTACGGACTCTCCTCGAGGAGTGCCTACCGCGCGCTTCTGGGCTTTCCGCCCGGTACGGTTTCATGGCTATGGGGTCTGGCATAGCAGCAGGATCATATGTAAACTTCCCCTGGATACGTCCCCCTGAAGCGGAGAATCGCTTCCATTTTTCTCATTTATCAGGTACCTGGTCCATCCTGCGGCTGTGGAATTCTTGTGGTTTTGATGTGAAGAATCTTTGGAGAGGCATTGTGATGTAATCAGCTTCAACGCTGCCCTCACGGTTCTAACAAAATAGCTGCACAATATCCATTGCATCCGATTGAAAATCCAGCTATATGTAATCGCCTAATGCTAGCGCCAGGGTGTGGGACTAAGTGCGGAGTGCATAAGTGCCGCAGACATCGTCCAACCTATGATGGGATTCAGAAGACGCGCGGCAGGCGTCGTCCTACGTGCTTAGGCAATCAGAAGACGTACCACAGACGTCCAACTTGCGTAGAGATTCCGAGTAACTGGCACTAGTGGGAAGAGCACCTGTGAAGAGGGACCAGGAAAGGAGAACCACTAGAGGGGGAATAAGGGGGATTAGTATTTTCCATCGATATCGTCCAATGTGCGTCGGGTTTCTTAAGACGGGTGACAGAAGTCGTAGAACGTGCGTCGTGGTACAGAAGTGCCATAAACGTCCTGGCAACGTGGTGAGATGTAAGTTGTTTCTGCAGATTAAGCATATAGGATTGGGACCGTCATGATCTGTTTCCCGCCATAAATCGCGTGCATGCGATAGAGGATGGATGGCTTCACAGAGTTATAGGTTTGGAAATAAATAAATAAATAAATCACCGATAGATATATCATTGATGCTTATCCACTGAAAAAGTTCGAAGTACTACATAAAGTGAAGGAAGATTTTTGCTACGAGATAACTTGCCGTTACATCGCATTGTTAATCCAGAAATGCAGAAATTCCAGAAGAGCTTTCCGAACTTGACTTCGTCAAGTTGAGTCTGGAGAGTCTAAAAACGCTCCGTGCTGGAGAATTGTTTAATTCGACCATTCAGGGCTGTTGGATATCCAGAGGAGCATTCTTGTGTTTATGCATGTCAAACCTCTGCAATACTTTTACTAGTTGGAAGGTAGGATCATGATTTTTTCATTGAGTTGTTGTTATTCAGAATGTAAGTTTAGTCGCACTCTTAGATTCGAGCAGTGAAAAAACTTCTTCACGTGTGCGCGAAAGGTTCGTAGACGTTAGCAGTGTGGATGTTGCGTTTTATCAAACAGCGCCGGTCGTGTAATAGCGTAAAGCATTCTCGGACATTCGCTCTCGAGTGACCGCACAACCACTCGCTATTGGGGCGAAAACCTGTTTCTATGTAATATAAATACATGTGTATACATAGTATATACCTACTTATATGCGTATGCACATATATCTGTAGGTTCGAGCTGGATATATGTGGATATATGGCTGCACAAGAATCCTGCACATCTAGCAACAGGAGCCGACCCTTAAGCCTAATGGTATACTTCAACAGGAGCGTCAACGGTGTGCGAGTAATCGCATCGGGGCCACTCACCTGACCAATCGGCGCAGCCCGCCACACCACTACAACAGGTTCTCACCGCAATAGCAAGTGGTTGTGCGGCCCGTCGAAGGCGAATGTCCGAGTTCCCGCTCGGTCAGCAGGAGGTTCGAGTCCGTCCTGGCGCTAGAGTTTTGATCCAACAAAACACCGTTGTACCAGCTTGAGTAAATTCTGTTCATACGATTGATATACAGGGTGCGTAAAAAGCATTGACGCAGTAAATGACGGTTGTGGAAATAGTATTGCTCAGTAAGTTTTCAAATATTCACTTGAGAAATATGGAAAATGATCTTGCAAACACGATAGAATAACTCGTAATTGACATTGGCTCCTTTACTGTGAATACAGGAACGAAAACGACGGAAAAATTCGCACGCGCCGCAAGCACTTGCTTGCATTTCGTTCCGTGCTTTGAACAGGGTAGCCTTCTGCGACTGGTCACTTCTGTGAGAAAGTAGCCCAGGCCTCATTCTCCAAAATCGCCTAAAAATAGTAATCCAGCGGATTCTTGTTTAAGCTGTGCTCGTCTGAGAAGCTGTTCACACCTGCGCGCGTTATCTGTTTGCCGTTATCGGACAGAGATTGAAAATTTTGGATTTGAACGTTAACGTGCGTGAACCTCTTGTAATCATCATCTGTTATGACAGAGCCGTGGCTGACGTTTGGGTTGCTGACCTCTTTCCTCACCAACCGTTTCGAACAGCGCCTAATTCTCTTGTTAAGGAACTACTAAGCTCTTTGGGAAACAGACAAAAAAGGGCCACCGTAACGATGATGATCATGTTTCTTCAGTTTTTTCCTGAGTGTTTTTTGAGCACAATACAGACAACAAAAATAACACACAAAAACCTAGAGGGGTACAAAGAGAAGCTGGAGCTGAATCAAAAAGTAGGTGCGTCAATACTTTTTACGCACCCTGTAGAGATGGTAAAAAATTCGGATCTTCGAGGGGGGGGGGGTAGATGTCTCATTGATTGTAGGAAAATTCGATCAGAAATCGAACTCCCTGGCTCACACAAAAGCTGGTACTTTTAAAAGTGTTTTTCTTATTGAAGAAACTTTTTCCAATGCGCTATTAGTTTTTTAGAAGCTCCGAAAATCTTCCGAGCTATGACAGATTAAGCGAAGTCAACTTCGCCGATTCTAGACCGTGATATCACAGAAATAAAATGCTCTTTACTTGATAAAGACAACATATGAAGATGAATTTATATTTTATAAATTGTGTCGTTTCTTCATTAAAAAAATCACCTCCTTCTGCAGCGACCCTCGATGTGATAAGGGGTTCGATTTTTTACATCAGTTTTTTTTTCACCGAACGATACAAAATCAAACCGCAAGTCATATAAAAGATTATTATAAAATGTTTTTCACTGTTTGCTAGTAGATGCCTGATATTTTATATGGTAACATTTTACCTCTTTCCTCATAAAGGGACGTATTTCCTTAGAAAGTGCTTAAGAAGAAGAAATTCACATTCCATGAGAACGATTTTGATTAGACCGCGAAAAATTAGTCCCTAGAGTAGTTTGCAAATCTTAGCAAAAATCAGGAATGAATTCCACACAGCAATTTACCATGCGCACACATTTTCGCCACCATTTACTGATCTGCAGCAAAATGCGACACTAGGCTTAAAGATACAACTGTTGATAAAGATGAGGATGGCAAGTTAACTTTGTCTTAATTTACAAATATATTTGTTATATATTTATTATATCATTGCGCTTGCTATTTGAGTACTTTTCCAGTTGATGTACCCTATTTCGTTATAGAAAAATTGCGGCGGACAGTATTTAAGTTTTTTTTTTCAAAGCAATAACGTGGGCTGGCAATTCTGCGAATAATTTCGTGTACTCCAAACTTTTGCTCAAATCAACGATCAAGTTAACAAAACAGGAAAAATGTGCGTTTTTCGATTGCAAAAGCTGATTACGGTAGCACTACCACTCGCAGAAAAAAGGAATTATAAATAAAAAGGGTCGCGTGCACTGACGCTGAGCGGTCGGTTGTATTTTACCGCTTAATTCCGTTGCTGTTGTTCGATCGTTCCCACCTCATTTCCACGCCTGTCGTCTTATTCCTGTTCTATTGACTACGACTATGTCCATTTTTACTGCTGCTGTTCGGTCTAAGGGGCCTGTCGCTTAAACGCTTCTGCCCCGATACTCCGCCTGGTTCCTCGCCGCGGTCGACTCCTATGTCTTTGATTGATGCGCTACGCGAGGTCACCGATTCGTCAGTGGTACCGTTGTGCATTAAAAACACTTTCAATAGCATTCTGGACGAGCTGACGACTGTGGCGCAGGAACGTGACCGAATATTTAGAGAGAATATGATTCTTCGTAAGAAGATTGGCATTTCCTTGGACACACCGGTGAGCGATGAGGACGATGGCCACCACGTTGTGGACGATCGCAATGGATCTATTCTTGAGCCAACGACGCCTGTCCATCTGTCGGATATGGAAGTGAAAGAGAACGACTTCGTTCCATTGTTATAAGGGGATTCCCTGAGTTGAGTTCAGATAGCATTGATCGTAGAGTACATTATGACATATTCAGCGTGCATAATATCCTTTTCCACATAGGCGTTGACTGCCTTCCTGTTAGTGTCTACAGATTAGGTAGAAAAGTCAATGGAAGGTCTAGATTGTTAAAAGTTGTATTTTCTTCTACTTTTCTCAACGTCTTGCGACTAGGAGTGCTCCTAAGCTTCGATCTTTTCCGGAGAGAGGAGTCTTTATCCGACCTTCTTTCACTTTGGAAGAAAGGATGCAACAACGTAAGGCTCGTTTTAATTCTAGCTACAGAGCTTCGCAGGGAAACTAGATTGTAGTCGCAGGTTTCATACCGTCCGTGGTAAATTCAAAGTTAAATGTTTTCTTTCAAATTTCCGCTCTTTAGTCGGGAATGGGGATGCTCTTGGGGTAACTGTTTTGGATGAGAACTATGATCTTGCCTTCATTTCTGAGACTTGGCTGAAAAGTAAAAATGAATTTGCACCACTGTTTGGTCTCGCCACCTCCTGTTACCAGGCGGTAAGGTGCGACAGGCGCAATAAAAGGGGCGGGGTGTGGTCATTTTTTGTAAAAAATTTATTAGTGTCAATGAATTTTTTTTTCTGAATCCGTTGACAACGCGTATGAAGTACTCATTGTTGATGTTCTTATTGCAGGTGTCACTAGGTTCGTTTTGATTTACAGAGCTCCAGCCTGTGTAATCTCCCAGTCTATCCAACTTACTAAGATCATTAGCGATTTCTCATCCACTGACTTTCCTGCTGTTGTTTTGGGCGACTTCAATCCTCCGAGAATATTTTGGAGTACTGCAGACACCTCGCACGCCTCCCAAATATCGGCATATTTTGCGGACTTGTTTAACTCTCACTCGTTTCGGCAGCTGGTTACTCGAGCTGGATCCTTCCTTGACTTAGCATTTTGTAATTCTGTTAACCTCATCACGGGCACTGAAGTTACTTCGCCCATAGGTAGCAGTGATCATGATAGTGTGGCGTTCTTCGTAAATCTTAGTTATGCGCCCACTTCTAAGACAGGAGCAGGGATTACAGAAGCACAAACCACCGTGCGGTTGAAGACTACTTGAATGGAGTTGAATAGATTGGTTCTTTCTCCACGGTTACGACTGCAAATGACACTTATGAACTCTTCCTTAACGTAATTCAACGTCATAGTTACTTACGTACCGCTGCGGAGGATTCAAAAGAATAGAGTTAGACTCCCTTCCTATTTAGAAAGGCTTGCTCGGAAAAGGACCGTTTATGGGCCTCTGCTCCGGGTAAGGTTTCTGGCGACTCCGTGGAGAAATACGAGACAGTTTGTTCCAAACTAGAAAAAGCTACTTCCAAATTTCTTTCCTATTTAGAGCGCAAGACAGTCAAATCCAGGGACGGGAGAAATTTTTACAGATATATAAAGTGCAGATTAAAGTACCGACCATCTATTCCCAACATCCGGATTGACAACGGTGTTAACTTTGCGTTCAAGGACTTTGATAAACCTGAACTCTTTACTCAACACTTCTCCACGTCTTTCAGCTCGCCAGTTACCCGCCCCAAAACAGATTCACCTGAGGCTCGTTTTCCACCCATGCGCAACAGCTTCCGCTTTTAAGGAGCTGACATTTTCCGAGAACTCTTGAAATACCCCCATCGTATGCGCTCACACCTGATCTCGTTCCCATCGCATTTTTTAAACGGATTTGGCACCTTATCGTCTTTCCTCTGGATTATATATCCAACCTCTCCTTTGCGACTGGTAACGTGCCGAACAGATGGAGGCACTCATTTGTTACTCCAGTTCCCAAGAAGACTCCCTATAATCTAGCCACAAATGACAGACCCATTCGGATCCCATCAGTTTTTGGCAGAGTGTTCGAGAAGCTTACGAGGAGGCTTATACTGCATCATTTGGATGAACACAGTATCATACCTCAATCTCAACGTGGATTCCGTAAAGTAAAATCATGTGAGACGGCATAAACTTACACGCAGTTTACTTTGACTTTTCGAGTGTGTTCGATAATGTCCCTCATTCTAGGTTAATCAATAAGTTGCATTCCATTGGGATTCATTCCGATTTTGTACGCTGGATTGAAAGCTTCTTGATGGACCGCACGTTCCATGTCAGAGTTGGTGGCTGCCTTCCTAACATCTACCCCTGTGTTAGCGGCCTTCCACAGGGAGGTATTTTGTCTCCCTTACTGTTCCTTGTGTACACTGCAGATCTTCCATCTTTGGTTTCTTCGAATAATGTGAGGTGTCTGATGTACGCCGATGATCTAAAAAAATCTATAGGACTATTGGAAACCCATGTGACACATTGCTTCTCCAGGCTGCTTTTAACTGTGTCCACGCCTAGTCATCGCTTAATGGGTTACCCCTTCCATCTCACAAAACAAAGGTTCTTTCTCTGGGTCAACCAATCCCTTCTGCCTCGTATTCCATTAGTGATACCGAACTGGAAGTGGTTGATCAGGTTCATTATCTGGGGTTCTTCTGTGACAACAAGCTCTCCCTTCTTCCACACCTCAGACATATTTCCAAGGCGATGTCACGCACGTTCGACCTCTTTAAGGCGCTCAAGGCGCATGATTCCGCTACGCTCATTAGGGCTTACAAAACTTATATCAGACCCGTTGTTGAAAGTGGAACTTTAGTTTTTGCCCTCATTTGAAAAAGGATATCCGATTAGTTGAAAGTATTCAACACAACTTTACTAGGAAGAGTGTCTTGGGGTGCAGTGGAATTGGTTATCGTTTCATACCTAACGGCACCCAAAGAAATAAGTTATTTAATTTTCCTAGTCTCTATACTAGACGGGTGAGAAATGATTTGATCTTGGCATACAAATTTATCACAGGCTTGACCACAGTTACGCTTTACAATTTCTTTCAATTCGCTAATTCCCGCACAAAAGGTGGGTATTGCAAACTTATGGTTAGACGCTCAGAGAATTGTCTCCTTGCTCACCCCACTCTTGGCCAAGGGCGGACTACGTTTAAAACTCACGTCGTTTAAAAATCTTGTTTCCCTCACGGTTCTCAATAGCTCCAATTTCTCCCCTTAGTCTCCTTCCTCCTTTTTTCTTTTTTTCACTTCTTGATATTTATATTTAACAGATGTTGTATTGTGCTCTATTGTGAGTCACTGAATGTTGTTCGGCGGATTGTTTATTGTCGTTCTCTTACACGCATATGTAAGATATGCGTCCAACAAAAAAAATAGCAAACAAAACGCTGTCGACATCGCAATGTATTGAAAAAGTGACTTCTGGATACTACAACATACCCAGCGCTAGATTTTATTTTCCTGCGAAGCAAGCTGTAAAAGCAAGCTAAGGTAAAGGGTTACCAACGCTGTGAATATTTAAAGATACCGTGCACAACTCACTCGCCCAATACTTTTTGCGCACACTCTAGTTATATCGATATATATCCAAAGAGCAACGAACGATTTTTTCAGCATAACTATAGTAGTTATGGGAGAAGAACTGCAAAGTTTAATAGGTAAATCGCCTTGAAAATGTTGTCTAGAGGAGCCTTTAGCTGTTCTAATAGTAAGTAATCGCCGCATTCTACGTATTTTCAAAAGCACATATATGTTCACATGTTAATATGTTCACAATGTTCATTAGTGGTCAATATTAGCATCTAATGCTAGGGTTTTTAAAATGATTTTGGTGCTATGGTTCCTTAAAGCCTTGCGAGGGTTGTTAAACAACGCTTCCTATTTCAGCATATCCTAGCGTCACAGCTCGAAGAAAAAAAGTTATCTTCTCCGAACACCCCTGAACTAAAAGCTCTCCAAAAGGTAGGTAAAGTCTGGAGCACTAACCCCGAAATTTCTGCTTGCATTGAGTTCTTTTTAGAGTTGTACCTATCTTTCAGATTGCTATTGACGCATAACCTACGTAGTAATTAACCATATCTCAAGCGACAGCCTATTGTGTCCCGTTTCTCCTCTGAGCCCTCTACAGGATTACAGATTAGAAGATTCAGAATTTATTATATCAACCATCTCTTGGAGGATAATCAATGAGGCAGGGAGAGTGGTACAACCTATACCACCGAACGGATTCTATACATGATCCCTAGGTCAGGATACGGCGGGATAGAGTCAAAAAGGAAGGGGTAGAAAAAGAATGGTAACCATGTGGTAAGAGTTGGACACATATATTAGGCTGAAAAAAATCTCTTCACACATCGAAATTTTTTTACTGTTCTCCTTGAAAACGCACTAGCCAATTTTGATTGCTGATTTCGTAATTCTCCTACATTTGTCTACCGTTCGCACGCGGACATAGGTTAAGACCCTGGCCATTTTCGGCACTTCATTCTTCATGAACTGATTAAAGGATCTACAGTCAGGCAGACGACCACATTAACGATATATATGGCTTGGGATCCATTACTCATTGCACCTGTTATGAGTGGTTCGAAAAGTTTTTAAAGGGAGATTATTCAATAGAGGAGAAAGCAAGGTCAGGAAGGCCAATGAATTGGACGACAAACTACACCATCTTCTTCGTGCCGATAGTAGGCAGACGACACGGCCAACTGGCAGAGAAGATCGAAGTGTCACATAGGATAGAGGGAATCCATCTGCAAAATCGTGGCTTTGCAAGGAAATTTGGAGCTTGGATTCCATATGCCCTGCCAGAAACTCATAAAGGACAGCGGCTCTCCATTGCTGCTTTCCTTCTGCCCAGATACGAAAGAAAATCGTTTCTGCCGGGGATTCTGACAGGCGATGAGTCCTGGGTTATGCATGCCAACCTCCGAAAAAAAACTACACAATGGGCACAAAAAGGAGAGAACCTTAAGCCTGATCTCAAGCCCAGTGTTCACAAAAAGAAGATTCTCCAGTGTTTGGTGGGATATCAAAGGAGTGATTTACGAGGAAACTCTCAGAAGTGGAGAGACACTGCTGCCACGTACAGTGGCCAACTCCACAAAGTCGCCGCAGCTCTCCAAGGAATAGGCCTGAGAAGTCAAAGATTATGATCCTTCATGACAATGCAAAACCACATGTTGTAGGACTCACAAGAGAAGCAATAAAGGAGGTAACGCCACATCCACCGTATAGCCCTGACGTCCCCCCCCCCCCCCCACCGACTATCATCTCTTCCGTGCTCCCAAGCAAGAAATTGGAGAGAAATATTTTGAAACGGACGAAAACCTCAAAAATTAGATTCAGCAAAGGGTTCCATTCCAGAACTGCAGTCTTTATGCGAGAGCAATTAGGAAATTACCCAGTCTTTGGAAAAGGGTAGTGGAACAAAACGGAGATTATCTCAATTGATTTGACTTTTTAGTTTCGAAGTAACAAATCTTTGAAAAAATGAAAGCTTTTCCCAACCTAATATAATATGTACATGCATATACCTACGTTTATTGTTTTTATCGGAGTGAGTAGTGTTCCATTACCAAGAAATGGGTAGGTTGAGCAGGTTTCTGATGAAGGTAGCAGTTTCTTTACAGGTGTTAAAATTTTATCTATAAATAACGCTTTTTTAGTATATATCTGAGTATCACCTTTATGTTTTACAGCGTATACTGGGTGGCGTTGAACTTCTTCCAATCGAGCTCGAGAACGACAAAAAGAGAGCCGTTGCATGTCTAATCGCAGATTACTTTTCTATACGATGTAGGTTATTCGTATTTTTTGGCCTACGGTTTTATGTTATTTATTTATTGTTCATATATCATGCATTGTAATGCGTAACTTGCGCAAGAGGCACCGATTGTTGCCTCTACCCCGATTCGGGGGTTTTTCGTTCGGGTTCCGCGCAGGTCAACCAAATCTTCGATCCTTACGGAATAGGCGATTTGGCACCAGACTTGTTTGAGAAGGATCGAACACTTGACTTGTTCATCAGCTGGAAGTTACAGGCGGAATGCACATCCAAACCGTAGCCTCGGTATTCCGCAAAAATAGAATGCATGGCGTGTCGACAAAGAGATTTCTCAACGTCGTCCTTTAGCCTCTACCCAATATGATGTATTTCAGTGAAGAGCCATCCTGGAGATGGCAGAGCGCAAATGTATTTTTGTGTAATTGAAAAAGGATACAGAACAGAGTTTTTCCTACAGCTGCATTTTCCTGCCCTAACACCGTATTTCACTCATCCTAAAGTAGTAAAACCATCACAAATTGCCAAAGATGACAAGGAGGATGGATGTGAACAAAATCAATCGAACTGTTTGCAATAACATCCATCGAAGAGACGGAGCGGAAATTTCATGAGAAACGAAAAAATTGGCGTCAACGTGCCTAGATCTGAAGTTCTTTTCTCTGCTATATGTAGTATTGGGTTGTCCCATAAGTCCCCGCCGTTTCTTTTCAACGATTCATTGGGGATTTTGCCGGCGGTCTCTTGCATGGCGCTATACAGCTTTCGAAAGAGAATGATTTGCACTATTTGAACATGCATTGCATTTTATTTTTCATCTTGAATTTTGTCAATTTTTAGGTCGTTGAAGTGAAAAGTGAAAAAGTGGACATCTGCGCACTTGTTCTGTCCGCTTAGGCTTGAATTTTTGCGCAGTTTTTATAGAATTTGGAAGAAAATGAAAAATGAAAATGTAATGTAATACAAGAATATGTGTTGGTTCTATTTTCTCATTTGCCCTTTATTGATTTTTAGGTCATCAAATTGGGACGTCCGAAGAAGAAGATTTTTTTTACCGACAGCTCCTGCTCTGTGGTAGGACTTTTTTGCTCGGTGTTATATG
Source organism: Heligmosomoides polygyrus polygyrus (assembly GCA_947396885.1). Lineage (NCBI taxonomy): Eukaryota > Metazoa > Nematoda > Chromadorea > Rhabditida > Heligmosomidae > Heligmosomoides > Heligmosomoides polygyrus. The sequence continues at coordinate 21,872,080 of OX377201.1, read as the reverse complement.
TCGGCCGAAAGAAAATGTCGTTCTTTATAAGAACTTGTGTCGCATTTATTGGCTCATGCAGATTTCTGTCGAATATCAGTAAAATTCCAAAAAGAAATGATATCATCTTCGCCTACAACTCCTTCCTCTTGTTTAGCTGTTGATATTCGAAATCAGCAAGACATCCTCTTCCAAACGACATGTAACACCAAGCAAAAGAATCCAACCACAGAACCGAGCTGTCGGTAAAATTTCGGACGGAAAAGTCAGACGTCCCAATTTAATGACCTTAAAATAAATAAAGGACAAATCAGCAAATAGAAGCACCGTTCTTGTTCACGTTGTGGAGGCGGTTCAAATGCGTATTTGGCTATACAATGACTTGCGGTGACCAGCCGATGAACAAAGCTGCGTTTTCCCTTCTAAGACAAGTATTGTACCAACTCACCAACCCCGAAGAATACGAAGGCTTGATTCGCCCGGAAAATCCAAACCTGGAACCTTGATTTCGGTGCACATGATAGTCTTTCAACGGTGCTTCCCGATTCCTACATTATAGTAGAATTAGATATTCGTTCTTCATGGGAAAAATTTATGCGAGGTGTTTTTGAAGTGTTCTGAAATTCCAATGATGTTTATTTTAGTAGTCTCAAAGCCACGGAAACCGAATCTCAAAAGAACACACGTGAGTTGAAAAACTAGATTGCTTAGAAGAATGTTGCACCTCGCAAGGGTTTTGACTCTTACACCTTATTTGGAAAAAAACTTCAGACCAACGCATTCGATTGGATCCTAATTGCAGTGTGCTCCTTAGCGATGCTAGCAGCGAAGATCGCAGCAGCGATCTACTATGTTCGACAGTGGGACTCGTACGTTTCAACTGTTCATCTACCATGCGTTGACGCTTGCTTAATAATATTTTTGTGGGTGCGCCATGCACTTTACTTCCACGTAATAATAAGAAGGTATTCGATAACGTTTTTTCCTAAACAATGTCATGAACTGGGAAGTAAATGAAAAATCAGCATTTCCTGCGAGAGACTGACTCATTGTCTGATGTTAAAAAAATCCGAGCAGTAGATCGGCGTAACTAATTAAGAAATAGGAATAAGACGACATTTCTTCAACATAACTGAAGCAGTGATATCTCTGAAACTGCACCGTTTTTCAGATTTATAAACGAAACGCCGTCGAAATAGCTCACGACGCCTAGGAATATTGTAAAATTCAGATCACCATTGAAAAATACTTTAAACAATAAAGAATTCTATTTTGAATTTACACAACAGGACATCCATCAAAAGCGCAAGGAAGATGGCTCATAATTATTGCTGCAAAAATTTTCCTCGTGAAGAAATTTGTGAGTTGCGCGCACAATATATTTCTTGGACATTCTCAGTGTTATACTCCTTACAGTTGTAGTAGTTGGTGCCTTTCCTATTAAGGAGTGGTGAGCTCCTATTTGAAACGGCCTATTCTTCTCCTGATTCTCGTTGGAGAAACACTCCACTCTGAAGAGGCCAAATTTCTGAAGCTTTATCAATGAATGTTCCGCTACGTATGGCAGCCTGACATCTCAAGACCTCCATAGTGATCAAACGACTAGGGCAGCTGAGCTACAGTTCAAAAACGTTTTGAAGTTGAACTAATTGAGGAATAGACCGAGAAGTAAGGGGAGCTGTGACGCAACCTGCAAAGGTACTCACTTGATCTGAAGTCTTCCATAGGGTCGTTCAAACGTTCTCAGCCAAAGTTTTTAATGGCCAAAACTTTAAGGTCGTTTGAGCATTTAATATCGAACAACCAACACTAAACCAACACAACCAATAAATTAATCGGCGTCATCTGTATGGATGGAATTGGAGCGGCACAAAAATCGAAACTGTTTTCGATTACCGCATCTAAAAGAAAGTTCAGAGAGGGCACCGTCGTTACTTCAGCGATGTGATAGACTCTATAAACGCAACGTCGTGAAATGTATGGTCGACGGTCTATTTACTATTTTATTTAAGCCAATAACAGAGCGCCAAAATCAATTAGCAAAAAAAACATGATAACTCTACCATTAGCTGTAAAACAAGGAAGGATGGCATGTTATTTCTGAAAGACATAAATCTGTTAGCTGAGAAGAGCCCATGATTTAGATTCATGTATACCAACAATTAAATTCATTTGGTCAGCACTTGATTTCCGATATCCAGTAAATTGTATCATACGACTGAGAAGAAGAGTTTAGATGTGTTCGTACTGATTAGAATTGATGTTGGTATTATTGTTGGTATATTAGGTATATTGGGCGCGTGTAGCGCAGTCGGAAGAGGCGCGACTGTCGCGTGCACCTGGTACCAAGTTCTTGGTTCGGATTTCCCGCCCAGGCCAACTAAGCCTTCCATCCCTCCGGGGTCGGTGAATTGGTACCAGACTTGTCTGGGAAGGATAGAGCGCTGACTTGTTCATCGGCTGGCCACCGCAAGTCATTGTATGGCCAAATGCGCATTCATGTCGCCTCCACGACATCCCGTAGAAGTAGAATGCGCTGGCGCATCCCAGAAGGATTGAGTAACGCCGTCTTTTATCCTTATATTAGTTATATTATATATTGGTATTGTTATTAGTATTGTATACTAGTCGGAAAATGTTGGACCTACCAACTATAAAGCTACATGTAATTGTTCCGCTAATATATGTCGTGCGACACGCTGAATAAATCAATACTTTTGAATGATACGAAATATTAAGAGGGTCATCATTTCATTATAACTGGGCGAGGATATTAAAATGCTTGTAGAGACTATAAATTCAAACGACAATTTTAGAAGTAGTTGAATGGGCTAAATCACATCAGCTACCTTTAGCTGGAGGTTGTTGTATCCCTGAGGATACAACCTTCACTAGACCTCTGGGATCTCTTCCTACTGCTACTAGACCTCTGAGGTCTCTTTCACTGCTCTCTGTATTAACAGAGAGCCTCACTTCCGCGTGACGAGGCAGCAGAGAATAATACAGTTTTATTAGTAGAATACAGCTTCCACTCCAACGACGACGGCTGGATGCGATGGAGGTAGGCTGGCGGCGGCTGGAACTTCTCGGCGGCGACCTGCGACGACGACCCCTGAGGGTCTCGGCAGCGGCCTTATATGCGCCCCGTTTTCCCGCCGGTCGTTACTTTGACCTGCCTTGGCGGATTACCACCGCACCTACGTGGGTGGTCATCGGCTTTCTACTAGCCGGCTACGGGCGCGCTACACACGATCACCACTGTGATCGTCCAGCCATAACACCTCCCCTAGTAGGAGAATAATTACAGCGAAATATTTTTCTACTACTTAACGAGAACTTAATTAACAGACGAAGTCTATGAAAACTACAACAGTCAACAATTAACTAAGAAAAGTCGTCTACTCCATAGCGTCGGACTGGTCTTCTGGTCCTTGTAGAACGTCGTAGTTGTAGTGGTTGTTCTCTGTCCGCATCGCGTCGTTGATTGGTTGAACCCGCGGTCGTTGAGCAAGCAGGTTCCGTCCTCCATGCGTCGTCCAATTCAAGAACATCGAGCAACGTTTTGAGCGCAGAGCTTTCCTCCTGACAAGTTCGCTCATCGGCGCAACGTCGCATCTGATTCGCGTGCTTGCGAATCGCTCTTCCGTCAACTTCGACCTCATAGTTGACGGCACCAAGGCGTTTCACTACCTTGCCTTTCGTCTATACAGATCGTGGTGCCTTCCATCTCTGTACGTATACGTGATCGCCTACAGCGAACTCTTTGGGCAGCACACCATGCCTCTTTTCGAACTGCCGTTTCATCTTAGCTCGTCTTTCCTTCGCGAGCGGGTCTTCTGATTCCTCTTCCATCGGAATCACCAAGCTTAAACGTGTCCTTAGCTTCCTCCCCAGAAACACTTCCGCCGGAGTTCTCTCATTCAGGCACGCGTTTGGCGTAGATCTGTACGCCTGAAGCACCAGCACGTTGAGCGTCTCTTCTGTTGGCCTCTCCTCCCCTTTAAGCTTTTTGATACCTCGCTTAAGCGTATCAACAAAGCGCTCCGCCTGTCCATTAGACTGGGGGTGATAGGGGGCAGTCTTGATGTGCTCAATTCCTCCTTCCTCGCACATCCTTTTAAACTGTCCCGACACGAACTGTGTGCCATTATCACTAACTATTGTTTGCGGCAACCCATACCTCGCAAACAGATTTTTCATGGCCTTCCCGGTTCGTCCTGCAGAGATATTTGCCATCTCGAACATCTCTGGCCATTTGCTGAACGCGTCTACCACCACCATGTAGTAGGAACCATGAATTGGTCCAGCAAAATCTATATGAAGTCTCTGCCAAACACGGGTATGCGCTGGCCATGTCTCTAGTGGTACACACTTGCGTACCACGTCTTCACAGTCCTTGTCAACCTTGGGCCAGTACACATAACTTCGGGCCAACTTTTTCATTCGCACGATCCCAGGATGACCAACGTGCAGTTCCTTCAAAACGTCTCCTTGCAACTTCGAAGGAATCACCACTCTTTCTCCTGTCATAAGACACTTCCCAACCACGGACAATGTCTCTCTTCTGTTGTGAAAAGGTGTCAACTTAGGGTCCACCTTTGGCCATCTTCCACTTTTCACACATGCCATAATCTTTCTCAACAACGGATCTCGCTCCGTACACGACTCAACATCTTCATGAGCCACTGGCAGCTTTCTGATGCATTCTTGCAGCACTGAACTCACATCTCCCTCAACAGCTGCGATCACCACGTCTTCGTCAGCAGCTCGATGTGTGTGCATCAGCCTTGACAAGCCATCTGCCTGTCCAAACTTCATCGTGTTGACATATTCAGTGTCAAAGTCATAACCAAGCAGTATCGTAGCCCACCTCATGAGACGATTAGCGGAGTACACTGGAACTCTTTTCTTGTTTCCAAAGTTGGCTAACAACGGTTTATGATCTGTCAGCAACAAGAACTTCCTGCCATACACATACTTGTGGAACTTCTTCACTGCAAATACTAGTCCCAGCGCTTCCTTCTCAATCTGGGAATAGTTCTTCTCTGCGCTCGACAGCGACCTTGAAGCATGTGCTATTGGCTTTTCTGAACCGTCTGGGTATCTATGCGAAATAACGCATCCGATACCATAGTCGCACGCATCAGCTGCAACTACTATCTTCTGCTTGGGATCATAGTGAGCCAAATTCATCTCACTATGCAATGCTGCCTTCAACTTTTCGAATACCTTGGCTTGCTGGGACTTCCATTCCCACTTCATATCTTTCTTCATCAAGGCATCTAACGGTCCTCGAAGCTCTTTGATCGTTGGCATAACCGATGAGTAGTACGTTACCATGCCGAGAAATGCTCTCAGTTGAGCAACATTCTTTGGCTCACCCATACTCTTGATCGCTTGGATCTTCTCCGGATTCGGTCTTCTGCCATCCTTGTCTACTATAAAACCAAGGTACCGAATCTCTGGCTTCGAGAATGCACATTTCTCCAATCGAACCTTAAAACCGTACTCAGCCATTCTCTCAAACAACGCTAGCAGGTTTTCTTTGTGTTCCTGCACAGTTCTTCCACAGACCAAGATGTCATCCAGGTATGACGTCACACCTCTCAAACCAGAGACCATCTTGTTCATTATCTGCTGGAAAATTCCAGGTGCAGTCTTTATCCCAAACGGTAACCGATTATACTGAAACAATCCTCTGTGCGTGTTTGTCACGACCTTCTTCTTCGCCTCTTCCGACAACTCCACTTACAAGTAGGCATCTGACAGGTCGATCTGTGAAAACACGGTCCCACCATTCAAGGACGCGAATATGTCCTCTGGCACCGGCAAGGGATAATCAAACGACTGCAGCGCTTTGTTCAGACCAGTTGAGAAGTCTGAGCATACTCTCAACTTCCCATTCTGCTTTTTCACACACACTATAGGTGCAGCCCACTCACTGTGGCTCACCGGTGTAATCACACCCATTTCCACAAGCCTGTCAAGTTCCTTATCAACAGCTTCAACAGCAGCGTGTGCGACTGGTCTGCAACTTCGGAACACTGGACGCGCACCATCAACAACCTGAAGCTCAGCTTTCTCCTTTGTGCAGTGTCCTAGACCTTCCTCAAACACTTCTGGATAGGTCTTCTTCAACTCCTCTCCAAGGTTCGCACTGTCCTCCAACTTCACTTCTGTCACCATCATCCTCATATGATGTGACATTTCTTCATTCTTCTCAATCCACTCGAGGCCCATTAGCGAGTTGTAAGGTGTCATATAGGCGTATCCTTCTGATACCGCACCCTTAATCTCGAACTCGCACCTCAGCTTTCCCCGAATCGTCATTGGAGTTCCACTGGCATTCTTCACCACTAGGTTCGTTTTCTCGAGCGTTGGAGTGCCCATCTTCCTCAAAACACCCTCATTTATCAACGTTATATCCGAACCAGTGTCGAGCAAGAACTCTACAGGGTGACCGTTGACGACTGCTTCCACATACACGCGTGTGGAATTCACTCTAGCTGCCGCACTCGAAATCTTGACTGTGCGCGCGTGTCGTTCTGAATTCTGCTTTACTGCTTTACTGTTGTCGCTACCACGACGGCTTCTCCGTCCCGTTCTCTTCAGCTCGGCATCTTTCCGCAGCTGCGCGACATCGCAGAATTTCTCCTTGTGCCCTGTCTTCTTGCAGTTCTTGCAGAACCACAACTTCGCTTTACATGCCCTGGCGTAGTGGTTCCCTTCGCAATTCCAACACTGAATTGCTTTCTTCCCTTCCTTGGCTACCATATCAACAGCCTTCACATTGCCAGCGATTGTTTCACTGTCCCTCTTTAGACTCAAGAAGTTCTCACACTCCATATGCAATTCCTGCAGGGACATTTTCCTTTCAGCCTTGTACTCCCTGTCTAAGACTGCAATGAGTCTCTGCCTTATCTCGGCTTCCATTGGAGACTTCAGTCCAAAAATCCATAGAAGGCACTTAATTCCGTCCGAATCCAGCTCATGGATTTTCGCTTTCTCACACATTTCGTTCACACGACCAGTATACGTGAGGTAATCCTCGCACTCTTTCTTTTCCAGCTTCAAACACTGGTATCTGGTCGTGAACTCTGAAGTCTTCACATCAAACAGCTGTTTCAGCGTGTTCACGGTTTCCTCGAAACCGATTTCCGAGACTTCTTTAGGCAAAACCTGCCTCTGGTACTTCTCGAGGGATGCAGCATCAAGTTTCTCACACAGAAGCCTCACTCTCGCACTCTCTGGTAGCTGCTTTCCATCGTCTACAAACACTGCTCTGTACCTTAAGTACCACTTCGAGAAGCATGAGTCCACATCAGGATCGAACACGAACCTGTCGATCCGATTACTCAATGCAGCCATTGCATTTGGCACCGACATGGCTTCACCAGTCGTGCTCAACACATCTGCTCCTCTCACGTGCCTGAGCACCATGTCCAACATGTCCTTTTGCTGCTTCTCAGCAATTTTTCTTTGCTCCTCCATGAGCTCCTTGAACATGGACATGACTAGCTGGGGATCCATCTTAGATCAACCCAGTACTTCTCTTTAGGCTTCTTTCTCAGAGCCTCAGACTTGCTCGAAGTCTTGCTCAGGCGTCCTTTCCTCACTTCCGCTCCTGTAGCGGGAAGTGGCACACCTGATCGCCACTGTTGTATCCCTGAGGATACAACCTTCACTAGACGTCTGGGGTCTCTTCCTACTGCTACTAGACCTCTGACGTCTCTTTCACTGCTCTCTGTATTAACAGAGAGCCTCACTTCCGCGTGACGAGCCAGCAGAGAATAATACAGTTTTATTAGTAGAATACAGCTTCCACTCCAACGACGACGGCTGCATGCGATGGAGGTAGGCTGGCGGCGGCTGGAACTCCTCGGCGGCGACCTGCGACGACGACCCCTGAGGGTCTCGGCAGCGGCCTTATATGCGCCCCGTTTTCCCGCCGGTCGTTACTTTGACCTGCCTTGGCGGATTACCACCGCGCCTACGTGGGTGGTCATCGGCTTTCTACTAGCCGGCTACGGGCGCGCTACACACGATCACCACTGTGATCGTCCAGCCATAACAGAGGTAAAAGTGAAATGCTGCATCTAGGTAGAAACAACAATAAAGCTTCTTATTTCATTTTTTCGAGGGTCAACAAATTGTAGGGGCTGCAGAAATAAAAGATCTTGGCTTTGTCATCACCGAAAATCTAGAATTTGATAACCTTTGCAATGATGTAGCAGCAAAGGCTTCAAGTACTATGTGCAATCTCTTCAGAAGCTTGAGCACGAATGATGAGCAAACATTTCTCCGAACATACAAAATGTACTTTCGTCCGCTTCTTGAATATTGTACGCCTGTTTTTAGTCCTACAAAAGTAAAAAATATTGAATTTCTTGAAAAGGTACATAACAGCTTCACGACGAAACTTTTCCTTAGATCGAGAATATCGGGTTTCGTGCGGTCCCATCAAGCTCTGAACGAAATACACAGCAGGGCCTAGAATCACTAAACTCACGTAGGAGGGAACATGACCTTCTTATACTATACAAAATAATGCACGGTCTCGTCCATCTGGGCGGTTGCCCTTTTCTCACATCCATTGCTAAAGGAACTACAGTTAAGCTTCGGTTCCCGCGGCCCAGAAGCTCGGCCCGCTCCAATTTCTTCGTATGCCGAGCGGGCGCTGAGTATGTCAAGTAGAGTAAGCGCATCCAGCTTCAAAAGGGTATTGCGGAACCACCCTTAACCTTCGCTGACGGTTTTGCTTTTTTTCTTGCTCTTTTTGTGATTACCCTTTCGGGCGAAGTAGCCGATCGTTCAACCGGTGTTATGCCGTTTTGAATCACATCTGATTTTATTTATTCAACTGGTTTCAAAGCTACGTCTAGTGTGTTCCTTGGTTGCGATGGTGAGCTCGCTCACATGGATCGCTTTGCGTGGGTTGTATCACATGTCAGAATAAATAAAATGAAATAAATAAATACAAATCATTCATCGACTACCTTTCAGCGATCTCGACTACTCCCAGGGCTAAAGTTTCGCACCGCTTGAATGACATACGTCAAAAATCAATATCTTGATTAGCATCGATTGAGAACGATCGATACTTCCAAAGCAAACTTCATATTCGTGTTCAGCGGCCTCGACTATCTCCAGGCTGAAGTTCTGGACCGCTTGAATGACATCCACAAAAAATCGATAATTTGTTCAATTTCCATTAACGGCGATCGACACTTCAAAAACGAACTTCAGACTCGTGTTCAGCGACCTCGACTACAGAAAACACATACACACTCTGTTATATATAGTAGGATAGTAGGATGAGATGTAATTCTGACAACAAATTAAAATAGAACTGAGAAAAGGTTTCCTGCATTTATGAGACATATGTGTGACCACCTTCAGAACAATAGTTTCAGGACTTTGAAGAAAAATGGCGTTCTTCTTTTAGAAGATGTTTAAATTAGGTTCGCTCATAAGCTGATGTCGAGCTGCTTAGCTGGCCAACTAAATAATGTGAGATACAAAATGGTGCTGAGAGAAAGCTGAAATGTTGAAGCCTTTCTCAAGCCTTCTCATCAAAAGGAAAGATGTGACCCCTTCGTGATGTTTAAAACACTAAGAGATAGGATGTCTATGAATCCATTCAGCTTTGGCTCTAGACTGACAAGGAGCAAGAGTTGAAATCTCGGATTCATTGTCGATAGTAAAATCGCGAACCCGAGCAAACTTCCTCACCTGCAGAAATTTAAAGGGAGAAACCGCATTTTGAGCGCAAATCAGTCTTACTTTGGAAGGGTTTCGACCTCCCATGGAACTTCACGTTGAGACCTGGATCATTAGAAAGAGCTCGGAATGCTGATTACGAATATGGGTGTCAAAATTGCAAAATTAAACCCTTGAGCGAGTTATGGCCTGCCGAAATCGGGGGCCTCACCACAGGCTTCCTGTACGGCGGACCGGGCGCGAGAGTGGTGACTCATCCGGGCTCCGTAAGGAGACCCTGTCAGCTGCGGCAGTGGCGCAAGGGTAGTGCTCACGCTCGTCGTGTGCGACGTCGTTGGTTCTGTCCCCGTTGCTGCCCGTCTTCTTGCAAACCATAATTTATCTTCGGAATGCTTTTGTTCTGAATTATGACACGTGTCTGATTAGATAGTCGGGAAAACTGCCATACACGTTTGTAAAAATGCTTTAAGGGAAAAAATTGCTATGGTGACATTTTTATTCACTATTTTGCGCAAATAGAGTCCAAATCATATATTGAATAACTAGAGGTGTTTCTAACAACCTTGGCATTCATGGAATAAAGCAAAAAATGTGTTTACCATAGCAGTTTTTTTCCTTCAAGCATTTTTACAAACGTGTATGGTAGTTTCCCCGACTATTTAATCGGACACGTCTCATAATTCAGAACATAGGGTCATTTCGAAGTTAAATTATGATTTGCAAAAAGGCTGCAGTAACGAGAACCGAACCAACGACGTCGAGCCCGACGAGCGTGAGCATTATCCCTGCGTCACCGCCGCAGCTGGCAGCCCCTTCCTACGGAGCCTTGATGACTCACCACTCTCGCGCACTCTCGCATAGCCAACCTGTGGCGAGGCTCCCGATTTCGGCAGGCCATAACTCGCTCAGGAGTTTCGTTTTGCAATTTTGACACCCATATTCGTAATCAGCATTTCGAGCTCTTTCTAATGATCCAGGTCTCAACTAGAAGTTCCATGGGAGGTCGAAACCCTTCCAAAGTTAGAAGAAAGCGAAATGATCTAGTACTATTTCACAAAATTGCAAATAAGCAAATTGGAATCAAACTTACAGATTTAGTGTCGGTAAGAGCATCCAACACCCGAGGTGGTGTTGTTACGTATGAGACTGTTCGTGGGTGTTTTGTGGGTAATGTGCAGAACAGCTTTACAAGGAAGCTCATGACACGCACTTTCGGATATCAATACGATCAAATACCCTCAAGGAATGTGCGAAATAAGAATTTTGGATTGATATCACTTGCTCATACTAGGAAAAGGTTTCGACCTCCCATGGAACTTCAAGTTGAGAAAAGGTCCTTTAGAAAGAGCTCGCAATGCTGATTACGAATATGTGTGTCAAAATTGCGAAATGAAATCCCTGAGCGAGTTATGGCCTGCAGAAATCGGGGGACCTCACCACAGGCGGGCTGTGCGACACACATGGAGCGAGAGTGGTGAGTCATCGGGGCTCCGTAAGAAGGACGCTCCAATTGCGGCGGTGACGTAGTAGTGCTCATGCTCTTCAGGTGCGACGTCGTAGGTTCGGTCCCCGCTGCTGCCAATTTTTTTTTGCAAATCATAATTTATCTTTGAAATAACCTTTTATTCTAAATTATGACACGTGTTTGATTAAATATCCGGGAAAACTACCACACATGTTTGTAAAAATGCTTTCACGCAAAAAACTACTATGGTGACATTTTCACCTTCAGTAGGTGGTCTCTCTGGGTCACGTTGAACTCCACGCTATTCGCCATGGCAAACGACCTGACCCTTTTCATAACTTTTTCATTGGGTCGAAGAAAGAAACGTCTAGGGATTGAATCAGCAACGTAGCCCCGGCTGGAACATTGCGCACAGCGATCAGTAGACACATCTGATCCCAAGTTTTCATCCGTTTCGACATCAACTGAAGCTGCAGCACCGTCACGTAGATCAGCTGCGAACCTTCTAGCGATCTTCTTCTCTTCACGACTTGGTGCATCGTTGTGTCTGGCACCCAAAATTCAGCGAGAAGAATGGACACCACCTTAGCTGGTGAAAAGGACATCGTGAGTGAATAAAAAGCAGTAGATCAACGACATTTTGTTGTTCGTCATCATACATTCTACTTACCTTTTTGCTTCACACATTTTTTCTGCTTTGTTCCATGACTAGCAAGGTTGTTACAAACACCTCTAGTTATTCAATATATGACTTAGAGTCTATTTGTGCAAAATAGTTAATACAAATGTCTCCATAGCAGTTATTTTCTTTCAAGCATATCTACAAACGTGTATGGTACTTTTTCCGGCTACTTAATCAATCACGTGCCGTAATTGAAAACAAATGTCATTTCCAAGATAAATTATGATTTGAAAGAAAGCCGGCAGCAACGGGTACCGAGCCAAAGACGTCGCCCATGACGAGCCGGAGCACTATCTCTGCGCCACCACCGCAGCTTGCGGCTCACTATAGGCCCATGCACACTTTTGCGACAGCGCGGCGCGGCCATAGTGAAGCATAGGGCCGCGACGGCCGCGGCGCGGTACTGCGACACGTGCCATAGGGTGGGGGCATGCACACTCTTGCGGCTGTCGCGGCGGCTATCGCAGGCTACGCCGTGCTGAGCGCCGCAGGCTGGAATGGTCCAAATCATTCCTTGCGGCGCGACATGCAACGGGAACATCGGCCCCGTTGCCTATAACGATGCTCTAATGCGACCGCGCCGCGACCGCCGGATTTCGCGGAGGTAGCCGTCGCCCCATTTGCCACGCCGCGGTGTCGCAGAAGTGTGCAGGCCTTATTACGGAACCTCTATGACTCACCGCTTCCGCGCCAGCTCTTTTGCACAGCCAGCGAGGTCACCAGGTCATAAATCGCTCAGGAATTTCATTTTGCAGCTTTGACACCCATACTCGTAATCAGCATTCCGAGCTCTTTCTAGTGATCCTGGTCACAACTTGAAGTTCCATGGAAGGACGAAACCCTTCCCCAGTTAGAAGAAAGCGAAATGATCTATTAATTTCACAAAATTGCAAATCAGCAAATTGGAATCGAAATTACAGATCTAGTGTCAATAAGAGCATCTAACACCCAAGGTGGTGTAATGGCGTAGAGCATTCCCGCCCGGTTAGAGGGAGGTGCGGGTTCGAGTCCCGCCTGGCGCTAGAAGTTTTGATCGCAACAAAACATCGTCGTAACAGCTTACATCCTCGGTACCAGCCAATTGAGGCTTAAAAGAAACTGATTTGAATCATTTCTATCAAGACCTACAGCCTAACTGGTTCCATGCTGATATCAGCGGCCGGCTCATCCCGATGTACGGGTGAGTGCTGATGGGTCCCACGAGGTGTGGATGTTGCGTTCGATCAAACGGCGCCGGTGGTGTAATGGCGTAGAGCATTCCCGCTCGGTTAGAGGGAGGTGCGGGTTCGAGTCCCGCCTGGCGCTAGAAGTTTTGATCACAACAAAACATCGTCGTAACAGCTTACACCCAAGGTGGTGTTGTTGAGTATGACACTGATACTGCTAAACACAACTGTCGCCGTTTCTTCTTCACACATAGGACACTCACGTTATATGAAAAGCTTCCCATAAATAATTTCTTGCCACCAAACTATAACGCTTGCAAAAAATTCTCCGTGAGCATATACGTTCCTAGAGAAAGATACTTCAGATGTGGCAAACTCATCATTAGAAATTGTTGGCGCTGTTCTAATCCTTATGTGTATTAATTGTGTCGTATTTCTGTTGTAAATTTAGCACACGGACATCAAGGATAAAAGGTAAAGGACGGTGTTATTCAACCCCCTTTGGGATGCGCCACGCATTCTTCTTCTACGGGATGTCGTGGAGGCGAGTTGAATGCGTATTTGGCCATACAATGGCTTGCTGTGGCCAGCCGATGAACAAGACAGCGCTTTATCCTTTCCAGACAAGTCTGGTACCAATTCACCGACCCCGGAGGGATGAAAGGCTTGGTTGGCCTGGGCGGGAAATTCAAACCAGGAACCTGATATCGGGCGCAGGCGGCCGTCGGCACTTCCTCCAACTGCGCTCCACGAGCCCATAGTCAACACATTCGTGTAATAAATGAATAAATGAATTTCATTCTGGCATTGTGTATTCACGTGTGGCTTCGGTGCACGTCAAAAATAAATCGATAAACAGGCAAATTTGAAAAGTAAGGATAGATTTCTCTCACTATTGGTGCTGCTCTGTAGCTTGGCCAAGAAACATGGACCACAAATGTTATGCTATCTCATGAAAGGAATGCATTCGGTGGCGATGTCCGTTCCTCCACGTGGTGCCACTGGAAACTACTCGCTCTGCGAGTTAAGCCGAACACGGACACTCGATTGCAGGCGACAGGCCCTTGTGACAGGCCGGCCTACGAAGACCCATGTCACATCACATGGTGTATGACAGCTCAAGTGTTTCGAGATAGTGCTACGGCGTCCGCGGGAGCCGACGCGCACTCGCAGAGCCCGGCGAGTGTGAGAAGTATGCGAGGGTCCCTGATGCGAGGACGGCATCGGGGGGCAACTGAGCTAGTCCGAAAGTCCCGTAACGTAAGCAGGACCCGCGTGGCAACGCTGAATGTGGGTACGTTGACGGGCCGCTCGTGCGAGTTGGTTGAAGCACTGGAGCGTAGAAGAGTTGATTTCTGTGCGGTGCAGGAGACGAGGTGGTCCTGCCGTAAGTCAAGGGACATAGGACGTGGCTTCAAGGCCGTTCTATGTGGAAGTCCCAGGACCACCAGTGGTGTCGGAATAATCGTCTCCGAACGATTTCGTGACTCGATTGTAAGCGTCGAGCGCTTTGACGATCGATTGATGAAGATCGTTGTCGCCGCGAAGGAGCGACTCTATCACTTCTTCTCTGCGTATGCTCCACAGACTGGCTGCTCGGATCAAGCCAAGGAAGAGTTTTGGAGCCTGCTTGATGAGAAGACAGCAGAGGTACCGTCGAAAGATGTCATCATAGTCGCTGGTGACCTCAACGGGCATGTCGGCGCGACGAAAGACGGGTACGGCTGTCATGGTGGGTTCGGTTACGGATCGCGTAACGCAGATGGTGAGCGTATCCTTGAATATGCGGAATCGCACAACCTCACCATAGTGAACACCGTATTTCGCAAACGCGATTCCCACCTCATCTCGTTCTATAGCGGGAACACCAGGACTCAGATAGACTTTGTCCTTGTGAAGGATCGAGACCGAAGTCTTGTCACAGACGCGAAGGTCGTGCCGTATGAGACGGTCGCCCCACAGCATCGACCGCTGATCTGTACTTTAAAGATCGCCCCTCCGAGGCTGAAGCAGGTCGAGCGATGCGGTGCACCAAGAATCAAGTGGTGGCGAATGAAAGAGAAGGAAGCAGCTGTGATTTCTCGCGTGCGGTTACCGACAGTGACAACTGTCGACGAAACTTGGGAGAAGGCCACCGACGCGATTCGTCACGCTGCACGGTCGGAGCTCGGCATCACGAAGCCTGGACGACGGAAGGTCGACAAGCAGGCCTGGCTGTGGACAGATGACGTGAAAGCCAAAGTTCGAGAGAAGAAGACGCTATATCACGTGTTTCTCGGCGAAAAGACAGCCGATAACTGGCGGAAGTACCAAGAAGCGAAGAAAGCTGCAAAGAAGGCCGTGGCTGTTGCAAAAGCCACTCATTATGGAGATGTCAACGAGAAGCTCGAGTCGCGCGATGGGGAGCGGTATCTGTACCGACTCGCAAAGAATCGCCATCGCCAGACCGAGGACATCGAGAAGTTCTTCGGCATCAATGATGAGAACGGCCGTCTTCTTACGGACCGCAAGAAGGCATTGAAGCGATGGCGCGATTACTTTGAGGAAATCTCTACAGTAGAATTTCCTCATCCAGCCATCCCCTCAACGGCTCCAACCCACGGCCCCGTTCAGAAGATCACCGTGGAGGAGATTGAAGCGGCTTTGAAGAAGATGAGGCCAGGCAAAGCGACTGGGCCCGACGACGTGGCAGCAGAACTGTGGAAGTCGAAGTTTTGGTACCCTGCTGAGTGGTTGGCGAAGTTCTTTAATCAGGTTGTGGCGGAGAAAAAAGTGCCTGAGAGTTGGCGCCAAAGTACGACGATTCCGATTTGGAAGAAGAAGGGCAGTCCTGCAGACTGCTCCAATTACCGTCCGATTCGCTTGCTTTCGCACAGCATGAAGATCTTTGAGCGAGTTGTCGATGGACGAATTCGGGACATCGTCCAGCTTTCCAGCAATCAGTGCGGCTTCGTGGCTGGCTGTGGCACCATTGATGCCATACACGTCGCCCGCCTCCTGATAGAGAAGCATCGCGAGAAACAGAAGGCAGTGCATATCGCCTTCCTCGACTTGGAGAAGGCCTTTGACCGCGTACCGCGTGAAGTGATATGGTACGCCTTGCGACATCATGGAGTTCCCGAAGAGCTCATAGAGTGGGTGCGAATTCTCTACTCTTGTTCAAAGAGTCGAGTGCAAGCTGCAGCTGGAACCTCGATGGAGTTCCCCATCTCTGTCGGGGTACACCAGGGTTCTGCGCTTTCCCCACTCCTCTTTGTTGTCGTCATGGATGCCATCACACGAGATCTTCAGAAGCCCGTCCCTTGGACGTTGCTTTATGCCGATGACGTGATGCTCGCTAGCGAAGATAAAGGTGAACTCGAGCGAGAGGTGCAAGCTTGGTGTGATCGCTTGGAGCGGTTTGGACTCAGATTGAACGTGAAGAAGACCGAGTATTTAACGACGGACGTTACCGAGTCCAGCTCCATCAAGGTTAACGGCATCGAGCTTCCACGCACTGCGGTCTTTAAGTACCTGGGATCAGCAGTCGCGTCTGACGGCAAACTGATGGTCGAAGTGAATTCACGCGTGAGTGCAGCTTGGTCCAAGTGGCGCTCGTTGACTGGGGTGCTCTGCGATAGGAAGATACCGGAGCGCTTTAAGTCAAAGATCTACAGGGCAGTCATCCGGCCAGTAGCGATGTACGGCGCTGAGTGTTGGCCTGCGACTAAGGAAGTTGAAACGCGCCTCAGCGTCATGGAGACGAAGATGCTACGCTGGACGGCTGGAGTCACCCGCATGGACCGCATTCGAAATGATGCTATTCGGCAGAAGTTCGGTGTCGCGCCGATAGCGGACAAGATGCGCGAAGCTCGCTTACGATGGTACGGCCACGTTCTGCGTGGAAAGGAAGATAGCGTCCGCAAGATAGGCCTTAAGTTCGAGGTGGTAGGAAAGCGGCCTAGAGGGCGCCCGAAGCAGCGCTGGGCTGATACGTTACATACGGACTTGAAAGCGGCTGGCGTCCACCCTGATCTAGCGCTGGATCGGGAAAGGTGGCGTCATGACACCAGAATAGCGGACCCCGCTACGAAGCGGGACAGACGCTGAAGAAGAAGAAGAAGAAGAAGATGATGATGAAAGGAATGCATTCAATCGGGTGGGCTCTGTGAGTTTGGAAGCTCGTTTCCTGATTCAGTGATGACCCATAGTGCCTTCTTCCTCCGGTCTCCACATGGAAATCGTTGCTATCTGCCACCTAGTTACGAATAATTTAAGACCCGGATACGCGTCCACACCGGTTCCACGTTCTTGCTCCAGATCCTGCCCAAGCTGATCAAGACTTGCAAGCCTTCGTGGTCGGTGAACTGGTGGCAGGCTTGCCTGACCTGTCCATTGACTGGCCATCGCAGGTAATTGTGTAGGCCAAGCACGCTTTCAAATCACCTCTTCGACACACCGTAGAAGTAGAATGCGTGACGCATCCCAAAAGGGATTGACTAAGGCCCACCTTAATTCGTTGTTTTTTATAACATTCTCTCCCTCTGTGGAATGACTCATGTCGAAGCTATACTGCACATGCGCTGATGGCTTCCGGATACGGTCTCTGACCCTCTATTTGTCATAGCGGTTATGTTGCCACTATTTTAACAGAACGGGGAGATTTCTGGATTGGTTTAAGTGATATCCAAAAGATTTTTAAAGGTCAATCCTGCGCTCGAAACCTGTAATGCAGATTTCTAAAAAAATTTAGAATCTTGATGTTATAGACAGATGAAAATAAAATAACAAAATCCGACATTATTGAAGCACATTGAGCCAACATAACAGCTTTTTTGGTTTGAAACCCAACAAACATTATTGATTCGATGGAGGCTAAGTGTCAGCTCACACTTCCTACTAACGAGGGCCTATAGCATAATGAAAATTTTCCAAATTTAGGGATGGCCACATGGTCGTAAAAGAAAGCCGTTATCTATCTGGCATTGAACCGTATGTCGTCAGGATCCGAATGTTTAATTCTCCGCAGCCGTATGGGATGTCGCCTTTCTCTGACAAATTTTACAGGTGGCCTGCAGTGGCTGAAAATTTCACGACAACAACACAGAATTAGAGGAGTGTGATGCTGATGCGGATGATCCCATCGTGTTTACCGTACAGAATGTGTTAACGTCTACAAATAGGTAGGTAAATGGAAATGCGTTTCCATCTGCCAGTCTTCGCCTTCCCCCTTTAGGTCGGAGACTTACAGGCATAATAAAGCCTGCTTACGGACAGGACTGCAGCAGGACCTTTCTTTTTGAATCGCTGATGACCCTAACATAACTGCAGAGCAGAGCTGTTTTCATGGTAAAGAGCGATGAGAATACTGCTGCACAAATTTGTTCGAAAACCCTATCTTTGAATCTTTGCATCTTAAGAACCTTTTCCCATATCCACGCTGATCTACTTTCATTACTACACTGTTCTTGTTTTACGCAATTCTTCATACTAATGCGTGGAACACAGTTCGAGGAGGTAGTAAGTGTCGTGTGCACCCGATGCAGATTCCTGGTTCGGACATCCCGCCCAGGCCAAGCAAGCCTTCCATCCTCTGGGCCGGTGAATTGGTACCAAACTTGTCTGGGAAGGACAAAGAGATGACTTTTTTCAATGGCTGGCCACCACCAGTCATTGTATGGACCAAACTCGCATTCAAATCGCCTCCAACAACAATCTAAAAATATCATAGAATACGCATATGTGCCCATAAACGTTACTCTATTCAACCAGGGAAACTGAAGCAACACTAAGATTTTCAGCATGTGGCAACAGATCCTTGTTTTCGTCATCGTTGCAGCAATGGCTTTTGGGCAATGTAAATGTAAGCACTTTTCACTATTCGATTTCTTCATATTAACTTGGAATTCAGTTGTACTAAAGAAATGTGATACTTTAGTTGTTACTCTAATCGTATGCTGATGAATATATTTTATTATTGAATACACTTTGCTTTAAGCTACGACAGCAAGCTCCGACGAAGCAATTGTCGAAGTGGGTGTTGATGACGTGTTCGAAAATCTGCTCTTCACAAAAAGTACGAAGAATCTACTTTTTTATGGTTAGATTTGTTAGTCGAGAACAGTAGTACTGTAGATGAAAGAAATCATCTGAATTTGGAATTGCTCAAAACAGTCGTGGCCTCGGAAACAGTGAAAAGCTCAGATTTACGTTGTGCTCTCCTTATCATTCCCAAAAGAAGCGCCTAGGCTTCAGTTCCGAAGCGAGTCCGGTAGAGAGTACGAATGACGGCATCGTTAAGCAACCTTTTTCGAATGCTTGTAAATACTCTCGGTATCGTGGGGTTGGGCGCGTGTAGCGCAGTCGTAGGAGGCGCGACTGTCGCGTGCACCCGATAAGGACGAATACAGTCAAAGCTGGCACGGAGCCACATCGCTTCAGTCGCAGACGTCCGATTCGGGTTGTCAAAGACTCGTACGAATCGATGTTCATGGCCAAGTACGTGTTGACGAGGACACCAACGCCGCCTACTCCCCTGCTGTCGCATGTTCCGAGGAACAGTTTTTCTCCGGAGTCGTAGGCGGCGTGTAGGGTTTGGTGTCTTCTCGTCTCGGTCAGTCCGATGACGTCGTACTTGATCTTCCTGGCTTGCATCATCAGGTCCTCGACGGATGCTTCCGATGCCAGCATGCCTTATCAAATAAAAGTGCTCAAATATTTAGCAAGTCCGAATTGGTACTGATTATAACCCCACGATAAAGGATGAAGGATAAAGGACGGCGTTACTCAATCCCTTCTGGGATGCGCCAGCGCATTCTACTTCTACGGGATGTCGTGGAGGCCACATGAATGCGTATTTGGCCATACAATGACTTGCGGTGGCCAGCCGATGAACAAGTCAGCGCTCTATCCTTCCCAGACGAGTCTGGTACCAATTCACCGATCCCGGAGGGATGGAAGGCTTGGTTGGCCTGGGCGGGAAATCCGAACCAGGAACCTGGTTATTTAGCAAGTCCGAATCCTTTATCGTGGGGTTATAATCAGTACCAATTCGGACTTGCTAAATATTTGAGCACTTTTATTTGATAAGGCATGCTGGCATCGGAAGCATCCGTCGAGGACCTGATGATGCAAGCCAGGAAGATCAAGTACGACGTCATCGGACTGACCGAGACGAGAAGACACCAAACCCTACACGCCGCCTACGACTCCGGAGAAGAACTGTTCCTCGGAACATGCGACAGCAGGGGAGTAGGCGGCGTTGGTGTCCTCGTCAACACGCACTTTTCCAGGAACATCGATTGGTACGATTCTCTGACAACCCGAATCGGACGTCTGCGACTAAAGCGATGTGGCTCCGTGCCAGCTTTGACTGTGTTCGTCGCGTATGCCCCAACATCCGACTACGACGACGAAGAGGTCGAAGCCTTTTACGTGGAGCTGGAGAAGTTCTATAACGAAGATCATACCTTCTACAAGGTGATCGTCGACGACCTCAACGGCAAGGTCGGACCACGAAGTTCGCCGGAATAACTTCATATCGGAACCCACGGTTTGGAGTGGAACGAGCAAGGTGAAAGGCTGTCTGAAAGAGAAAGATTCAATCTTCTGATTGGCCTTCCAGCGTTAAACATGACGACCTTTACTGTGTATATCAGAAGCAAATCTGGACAAAATTCACAGAATTTCTGAGAATAAAAATCCCTTTTCAGTTCAAGAACTGCTGGCCACTGGTTGTCATGAAGTTGGATTCCGCGATGGACTTGAGCCTCTCTGTTTGGACGACAGTGAGCGAATCTTTTTCCCGCCTTATTTTTTTTTTTCACGAAAAAAGAAAACCTTCGAAGGGCTGAAGCACATCGACCTTGCAAGAGAAGATCAGAACCTATCGTAACTGCGCCGAGATATTTATTTCTTCCTTATTTGCAAGCACTTGTAATTTTTATAAGTGACTTTCCTGAAGAAAGTCTCTTTACTAGGGAACGTTATGTGAGGAAGTGAGTAGTTTCTTATCGAAGGACGTCTGTAACTCTAACTTTACTAAAATGTCAAAGCGAAATCGCTTTGAATGCATGTTTTCAAAATTTCATTAAAATGGACAGCAACAGACAATTACGAAAATTAATAAGTTGTATGGAAAGTTTTCGGTTACCCATGTTATAAGAGCGCGCTTTTCTTCTAACTATTCTCCTCCACGATTCTGAGCAATGTTTTCTGTTACTTTAGGGCTTTCAATATTTTCAACATAAAGCGTCTCATGTCAGCGCTTCACAACTGCTTTCGTAGAGAAATGCTTATAAAGGCTCGCTGGACAGTCATAGAGCAATTCCTGAGTAGTGCGGCTGCAAATTTGAAATAAACCTCCTCAGACGCTCACTCTACGGCTGTCCCCCACTCGATTGATAGGTTCGATCCTATATGCAATGCGCACGGCGCAGTCCAAAGGCTCGCTGGACAGTGTTAGAGCAATTCCTAAGTAGGGCGGC
Source organism: Heligmosomoides polygyrus polygyrus (assembly GCA_947396885.1). Classification (NCBI taxonomy): domain Eukaryota; kingdom Metazoa; phylum Nematoda; class Chromadorea; order Rhabditida; family Heligmosomidae; genus Heligmosomoides; species Heligmosomoides polygyrus. The sequence continues at coordinate 21,850,603 of OX377201.1, read as the reverse complement.
TGCAAATTTGTGATAAAACTCTCCAAACGCTCACTCTTCAAGCTGTTGCTCGATCGCTCTACGGATAGTCGCGCCCACTCGATTGATTCTATCAGGCCTATATGCATTGTTCAACTCTACTGAGATCTAAATCATAAGATAGAGCTTAAGTTACTGAGCTCAAATATATGTCTCGCTTCACATGTACTTGATTTTTAAAAAAGTTATTTGAAAAGGCCGCTTTGGACCGTTTCTTTAGACCTATGTTGACCTTTCCGGGATTTCCGGCGAATGAACGGAGGAACGTAGCCGGTACTGTAGATGATTTCTCTCTAATATAGCATTTGATTGAATTCCGACTTCGCGTTTCCGAGATTTAAGCCATAAAGTCCTTGTCATGAAAATCGAGCTTTTCTGCTGTCAAGGAAAGTGGCCCATTTTCATCAGTTTTTGGCAGTCTTCTTACATAATTCATACGTAAATATGCACGTTTCCTCTACTTGAGGGTACCCAAGACCTCATATGAAGTCGTGAAGTAAGAAGATGAAGCGGTGGCGAGAATATTCAAGGCACTAAAATCGCGAGAACTTTACCTAGAATCTAATACATTATCAGGGGTTCACACATTCAAACGTGATTTTGAAGACCGCTGATGCTGCTTCAACCGTAACTGCGAAATGTTGTCAGACAATGGCAACTCGACACATAGAGATAAAGTACGGCGTTATTCAATTCTTTTGGGGATGCGCCACGCATTCTACTTCAACGGGATGTTGTGGAGGCGAATTCAATGTGTATTTTGCCATACAATGACTTGCGGTGGCCAGTCGATGTACAAATCTGCGCTTTATTCTTCCCAGTGACACCTGGTTCCAACTCACTGACCCCGAAGCGATGGAAGGCTTAGTTGCCCTGTGGAGGGGAAATCCGAACCAAGAACCTGGTATCGGGTGAATACGACTTCTGACTTCTCCTCTGAGTGAGCTATACTCGCATCAATCTTGATACATATGATAACTTTGAGATTTGTTTTAAAATTCTCACGTTTTCAGTGACAACTCCCGCATCTGTTTGAGCATCACTGCCTTCTTTGTTATCTCTATGCGACATCGGAACTCTCCAGGACGGCTGCACTTTATGTTATGATGATGCTTTTATGTGGATCTGATGTTTAAGGCTGGCAATAAACTGTTTGACAACAATTTATTGAAGTCATTTCTAATCGTTTCAAAAGGCACTAACAAAATATTGTATTACCAGGTGCCGAGAAAGCGACGCTTAGAGACTCTAGGCAAAGACTTGCGAGTCACCGATGGAGACTACTCTGAGCCTTACCTGGAGCGCTCATTCATGTTGTAGCGGAAGCTTGAGCTTCAAGAATCCAAACGAGAGTCTTAGGCCTATGTTATACTTCGACGACGCGTCGCCGACGCTGCGACACGTCAGCGACAGCCCGTCACCGACGTCGGGGACGCCAACGTCGCTGGCGCCGTCGTCAACAGGAGAGCATCGGGGCACATTTTTAGCATCGCAGCGCGTTTTCATTGTCATCATTTAGTAACCAGACTGCGGATAGAAACGCTAGGTGATCACATCTGCCTCGAATTTGCTTACATTGCGTGCTTTTCTTAATATGTTTCGAGACTTGATGATGATTTTTGTTTTGTATGAACAGTAGCCTGCTCGACCATTGTTAATTTGGCAAATTTTCTCATACTAACCACATTTGCCTTTAGAAGGACGGATAAGTGTGATCTAAAGCAGTTTTTCAAAACGGCTTGGGAAAGAGATGCTTGAGATGTCGGATGAGAGGGTATGCGCCATTGGCCAACAGCCTCAACCTGACTACAAATTGATGGTACGGGGCAGTGTTTGTGCATTTAACGACTTACGATTTTACCAGCATTTTCGTTAAATTTCTTTATTGGAATTTGGCAAAGGCCTTTTCCGTTAAATCAGATTTAAATTAAATCTACGCGGAATTATCGACATTCAAAGGAAAAATTAACTCTTAATTAATATGAATTGTATCTCGAAAAAGCTCTTCGTAGAGGTTTGCAGCATCATTTCAGAAAGCGAGGAAACACTACTTATTTTCTGCACAGTTTATTTTGTGTTAATTGCTCTGCAAGAAAGCGAAAAGGCCTAGAAAATTCGAAAAGTGCGGGTGAGAAGGACGGAAAGGCGAAGAAAGGCAACAAAGTGATGGCACAATTGGTTGACGCAGGACGGTCGTCTTTTGCACTTCTCGATTTCGTAATTCGAAGTCCGGTGGGGATGCAGTGCCGGAAACGAAGAACCAACCCATAATCAAAACACCCCATCGGGCGGCATTTTCTGCACCCTTGGATGACGTCGCCACAGACGTCGTCGGCCCATCTGTGGCGACGGAAGTATAACCCTCTGCGGAGCTCTCGGCGACGCCGCCGGCGACGCGTCGCGAAGTATAACATAGGCCATAGTGGGTTACGCTAGAGTATTCTCTAGCAGTTTTGCCTACATGTTTATGTGATTTTTGTATCTCTCTCATTATAACCTATTTGCTTCAGGTGTTGGCTTGGCTTTGAGAAGGCTTGAGCACAGCTTTGTCTTCTGAGGAAAACACGTCATGAATATGAATACGAAATTCTGAAAGGTATTGAATGCTGATTGCTGTGCAGCTAAAAACAACGATTTTTCGGCAGTAGTCCTTATATCAGTCAGCACTAGTCCTTGCTGCTTGTTTTGCAGTCTTTTAGACGAATGTTACGATCCATGTTTTACCTGAAGGAGCGACATGTGGATCTAAAGTTGTACTTAATGGTAAACTGACAAAACAAACAAACTAATTGTTTAAATTTCCAATTTTTGTATACATGCTCTGCTAAGATTTTTTGAACTGAATCGATCCCTGAGCTGCAACTGAGCGCTTGACCCCGGTTGCATATCCGTTAGTTTTTCGTCACGGAAATAAGTTCCACATCTGGAGGAGACGACGTATAGGAATGAAATTCTACAACAAAGAATTTGTGAATTCTGAAAAATGTGAATTTTGTGAAAAAATGAATTTCTGCAACAAAGAATTAAAGCGAGTTAGGAATCCGGCCTCAGGTGTTCCCTCGACGTCCCGCCGAATCCAGTCGGTAACGGCTCTCGTCCAGTAGGTGTCTGTAGAGCGCATCACATGGCCGCCGCATCTAATTTTCGACGAATGGGCCCATGCAGGAGCGTCTCAGATCTTCGATCGTCGACAGAGCTCGGAACTCATCCTATTTACGTAGGTGTAATCATACGAAACAGCATGTGCAGTGGTTGATTGCTTGTTAGCGGAATCTCCATATCAGCTTTCAAAGCCCTGGAGACTCTATTAGAGTTATTAGGGTGCCTGCCAGATAATGATGATTGATGAAATCTACCACTCTTTTGCAGTACTTCGCCTCTGTTGTTTACACAGGTCAAGGTCTTTTTCGTCTGTGCTCAGGTTGTTTAAGAATCTCCATAGGTGGATCAGAGCTTTTTGTCTCGACTCAAAAGCTACATAGCTACTTCGAAACATGTTCTTCCGCTATGTGAAGGGTGGAGATTCTTGCAATCCATATCCGCCCTTGAGACTCCATATCCCCTGATACTATTCCCGGGTAAAAGAGTCCCGGTCGAATGCTGTGAAGGCCAATTTGGGGCGTCCATGTGGAGATATGAACAGTGTAAAGGGCAAGTGATAAAGGAGGGCGTCATTTAATCCTCCTTCGGATGCGTTACGCATTCTACTTCTGCGAGATGCGTGGAGACTATTTGAATGCGTACTTGTGCTATACACGGACTTGCAGTGGCCAGCTGATGGACAGGTTAGTGCATCTTTCCCTAGCCGGTCTGCTCTGATTCAAAGACCCCTGAGCGTTAAAAGCTTGCTTGGCCTGAACGAGAAGTACGAACCAGTAACCTGGTAGTGTGTGCGTGCGACAGCTGGTACCTCCTCCGGCTGCGCTTCAAGCGTCCATAAAGAAATGAATGGCAAGACTTTACAGTAACCACTATGAGTTCTGCTAGTAACCACTATGAGTTCTGCTCCCTTTCAAAAGCTTTACTTGGCTTATTTCATTAACAACGAAGACGGTCATAGCTCCTCATATCTGCTATGGTCTGAACCACCTGCTACGATGTGATAACAATGAGATCTGAAAGTGAACGGCGTGACCTTTGTTGCGAGCTACAAGTGCCTACAATGGTTACTAAGTGACTTTCGGTTTTTGCAATGACGTAATAACTGCTGAAAAGAAAGAAGAACCAGATCTAACTTTTGAAAAGATAGCCTCCTCACACTCCAGCGGACTAGTAACGCCAAACGCTTATGGATAGGTTCTGCTACATTTGGGCACAACACTTTTTATTTCACCATCTTTAAGCAACAGAAACGAGCGAGTTGGAATGGGTATCATTGACTTAATCTCTGTCAACGTCCCAGTAGGCAATGGATGTCCTTGCTCTAAAATGAAGAAGCACGGGGATAGAAATCGCTACCTCGGGCTAACGATCCATATTGCACTGGGCAGCGCGTATACAAATCGACAGAATTTTCGAGTGTTGCCAGTCGACCCTTACATAGCATTCAATCCGTGAAATACACTTAGCTGTCTAACACTAGCAACGACAATATAAAGCTAGCTTGGTGAGGATGCACTGGCGCTTTGTGAGGTAGCATGTTTAAATCCAAATCCATCGGTATTTTTTCGATGGAATAGGCCCCCCTAACGATATTTTATTGAAATCAAAATTCTAGCGCCAGGATTCGAATCCCTCTCACCAGCTAACCGAGCTGGAATGGTCTACGCTATTACACCACCGACGCTGCTTGATCGAATGCATCCAAAGCTTGTAGGACCCGTCAGCTCTTATCTGTATATCGGGAAGGGTCGCCGATCTAAGAATGAAACCAGCTCAGCTTGTGGTCTTGACAAAAATGACTCAATTCGTTTTCTTTAAGCCTCTTGTGGCTGGTACTGAGGTTGCAAGCTGTTATAACGATGATTTGTGGATCGGAATCTATCTGTGTCCTACTAGGTGTGGGGTGTGGATGTAGTGTTGAATCAAACAACGCTGGTGGTGAGATGACGTAGTGTTTCTGTCCAGTCAGCAGGAGGTGCTAGTTCGAGTCCCACCTGGCGCTAGGGTTTGTTTGCAACAAAACATCGTTATGACAGTTCTTGTTAGTCCAGGTCACTCAATTTTTTAAAGGTTTAGTTCTTTATTTGGTATGCGGAGGAATGTAGCTACCGATCAAGGGATTGATGTTGTTGTGTTGTCCTTTTCTTCCATTTTCCTTCCTGTGCTTGGCTTGATTCTAGTTTTCATTTTCTTTCTGTCGTGGAGCACGTCCTCTTGGATAAATAAATAAATGAATAAATAACAGCTGACCACCTCGACACCAGCCACTTCAGGAATAGGCTCCGTCACTGAACCTCTACTAGAAACGGTAAACTGTGATCTATAGCAGCAGCACGTTCTCTCCAAAGGTGCCTAAACTTTATAAAAAAAGGACTAGGATTGCGCGAAGGTAATGGGTCAATCACCAAATTTTGGGACGTGCCAACGCCTACTTTTACGGCATATCATGCCGACGATTAAAATGTTACTTTGGTCAAAACCATGACTCGTCGATGTACAAATCTGCGCTTTGTACTTCCCATGCAAGTCTCGAACCAATTCGACGGCCCGGAGGCCCAAAGGGATGGAGGGTTAGTTGGCCTAGGCGGGAAGACCGAAGCAGGAACATGGAAATTAGAAACCTGCAAGAGCCGGACGTCATCCGACTGCACTACCACACGCCTTGTGGGAAGCTAGAAATGGGAATTGCGTGATCGAATTTTAGGCCTGAAATTACGAGGTCATAATACCAACTGGGAATTAGACTGAAGTGAACGTTGAGGAGAGGTTTGTAGTGCATCCTTGCATCAAGAAGTTTCGTTCACATTCAGGCAGCAGCTCACAACGGCGGGAAACGAAAACACTCACCAATGTCTGAAAACTTCCGTATCGACATAATTTATCCCTCAACTTCCTCCGCAAAGGCAGATTTTCATGCGCGCCACCGATGTTTCACCTGGTCACGCCACTGATGTCACCTGCGCCTTGTCGTGTCGTTTTCTATGAAACATCTACTTGTCTAACATTACAACAGTCTTTTATGTTGGATTTCCCTTATGTCTACACATTCAGATGTCGTTACCAGATAGCATTCATGGCAACGAATCAGTTCGGGAATCCTTCCACATCGTCTTCACGTCATACACCTGCTGTCTGATTGCGAGCATTGTCTACGGCGTTCCGAGTCTCCTTCTGACCATGAAGATTATTTTCGCCATAACAAATCCGTGCTTCAAGCACTATTTTAGAACGCCATTCTTCTTCCTGTTCACGCATGATTGCATTCTGGTTAGTTCAGTCAGCCAGAACTCACAATTTGATACAAGTCTCTACGCTATGAATAAATAAATAAATAAATGCACTAAGAAATACTATACAATATATAAAAATTTAAACGGCAGATTAAAGAAATACATCACTTTCGCTTTTCAAATCAGATTGGACACTTTTAGGGCCTTGAAGCTTAAGCGGACTCCTCTAAATCGAAATGACCTCCAGGCATATTAAACTACAGTCTCAGTAAAATGGGTAAAATAATTTTTGCTGAAGGAAAACTTGAAATAACTTTCTATGAAAAATTTTAGTCTACCTGGGGTAGGTGAATGTAACAATTCTATAAAGATTTTATTTTCTTGAACAAAAACTATTCTTACACTTCTGGAGAGTCTCTTGTTTAATGTAAAAAGGAGCTCACTTCAATGGAAGCATTCGTTTTGATTTCAAAGGCCTTAGGCTAACTTAAAAGAGTGTCCAATTTGAGACAATTTGACGTGAAAATGGTATATATAAAGAAAGCAAAGTATAAAGGACGGCGTTATTCAACCCCTTTTGGGATGCGCCACGCATTCTACCTCTACACGATGTCGCGCAGGCGATTTGAATGCGTATTTGGCCATACAATGACTTCCGGTGGCCAGCTGATGAAAAAGTCAGTGCTTTACCCTTCCCAGACAAATCCGGTACCAATTCACCGACCCCAGAGGGATGGAGGGCTTAGTTGGCCTGGGCGAGAAATCCGAACCAGGAACCTGGTATCGGGTGCAGGCGACAGTCGGCGCCTCCTCTGACTGCGCTACACGCGCCCTCGTTATATATAAACGTAAACTATTCAGAACTTTATTATCAAGGTATTCCAGGAGTTTTTTTATGATAGCGAACTTTGTGAAATGAGACGTGAGTTTGTGTTGAGGGTGATCTTGGGGGATAGTGCCCAATGAAAATTATTTGCTTGACTCCTCTGTTATATTAAGTTGTCCGGAAGGTTTTCAGCGGTTTGTTTTACTATTTTTTATTCGGCTATTGTTAAGTAAAATTCAATTCACTCTGCGAATTCATGCTACTTTCTCTACGGAATTTTTCGCTCTACCTGATTAGGTAATTGATGTTTCAACGCTGTTTTACATTTCTGTCCCTGAAGGGCTCACTGAGGTATGTCGAAGGAGCAATTACGTACGATATTTTATTTTGACTTCAAATTCGGACAATCTGCAGCCGAGACAGCTCGGCAAATCAATCGCGTGTGGGAGCCTAATAGTGTTGGAGAAAGCACTGCGCACCAGTGCTTCAGTGGATTTCGGAACAGAGATTAGGGCCTCGAGAGTGACTCCCGTAGCGGTCGACTTAGAGCGGTCCTGGACGACGAGTTGAAGGAATTGGTGGAAGCTGAACCATCCCAAACAGTTCGCGGGTTGCGGAAGAGATAGGCTTCAGTGAAGCTGCTGTTGCGGATGCTTTGAAACGCCCTCGGGATGTGAAAAAGCTTGAAAAATGGTGCCCCGCGAGTTGAGCGAGCAACAAAAATTGTCTCGTTTCGGGGTTTGTTCTTCTCTACTATTACGCAGCAAAACAGACCCGTTTTTGGATCGAATCACTTATGATGAAAACTGTATTCTGTATGAGAACAGGAAACGTTCCGGATAGTGGTTGGACGCCGACGAGCCCCCTAGCCGTTTTCGATAGCCGAACCTCCACCAAAAAAAGGTAATGGTCACTGTGTAGAGGTGTCACTGTAATGATCCAATACAACTTTTTGACACCGCGCCAAACGATCGCTGCAGAGTCCTAATCGACGAAATGCACCGAAAATTGCGTCAGGTACAGTCAGCATTGGTCAACAGAAGACTCCCGATTCTTTTGCACGACAGTGCCCGCCCACACGTCTCAGAAGTCACTATTCGAAGATTGAACGAATTAAGCGTTGAAGTTCTGCCTCATCCTCCATATTCTTCAGATCAGTTAAATATGATGTGGTCGAGACCACTTTTAGCAAGGTCGAGCTGATCAATGAAAAGTTTATTAACAAAATAAAACACAAAAAAACAGGGGGGGGTGAGGAGGCCTGGAGGCGGTGGAGGAGTGGAGGGCTGGAGTGGTGGTGACGGCTCGTCCTGACGAGGCGGCGGCGTGGGTCCAGTCGGACAATCGGCGGAAGCGTTCCGGAGCGGAGAGTAGCGGAGCGGCGCGTCCGGAGTGCGGGAGGGCGGTAGAAGACTCGAGAGAGAGGCCCAAGGCGTTGCGGGCCCTTTAAACACGAAATTCGCGCGCGATCCACAAGACCGCGAGACGGCAAGATCAATGCGCGGGACAACTGTCAAAAATCGACGCGAGATCTTTCCTTGACATGCCGGGGGGTACAAAAACAATGTATGGTTCCACTCCATACTTCCACTCCACCTCAGGGGTTCCCCCTCCAGATCATCCTTTACAATTCCTGAGAGGCTTGGCTGCCTTCATCTTCTCTTTATACCTAACAGCAGCCCGTTTCCTATGCTTACGGTTACCAGGTCCTGTACTAGATTCAGCCTTGCCTTCCTGCTTGGAAGGGCTACCAGGAACGTTTGCAAATTTGCGCTTATGAGCCCTAAACGGCGCTAACGTAAGCACTTCCAACTCTAGATGTGGCTGTAACTGCATACACAAGTATTTATAAAACACACAAGTGGATTCCTCAGACATCCAATCTACACAGTTACGCAAAATTCCTACTGCAGCCCATGCTGCTTTCATATCCACTGGTCCTGCTCCTTGCTGCAGGAGGTCGACGATCAGCGACGCATGCTCCGGATGGCTCGTCACGTAAGAGAGAACGTGACTCCGCATTTTGACGGTGACGTGCTCCCAACTCATGACGTTCGTCGTCCGCGGCCCGTTTACCAGAAACACTCGGGCGCCACACGAGACCCACAAATTGATTGCGGATATGATCGCCAGCCAGGCAGTGACTTTGCGCGGTTCCTCTGGCGGCATCACCAGCACTACATAACCGAGGTCGTCCGTGAAGATGCTGTCGATTCTCGTGCGGATGGCGGCGAAATCCGGATAATAGAACACTCGGGTCCGAGACCCTCCAGTCATCCATGCGACACGGCGCAGCACTATCGGAACGACAAGCAGAATTCTGTTATGGATTCGGTCTAGGATCAAATCCTTTTTAACCTCATCCCATTCCAGCCGTCTTGCTGTGAGCCAACCGAGCTCAAACAGTCTTTTCGGCACCTCAGGCCATCCTCCGGTCAGACTCCCATGGCGCATGATGGTGGCTGGCTCCACCACACGCGCCATGTTGCTCACGTGCGCACAGCGGCTTTTGAACACCGCATAAGCGAGACCGATCGAACGAGGATCCACGATCCTGTCGCCGACGTCCAGAATCCTTTTGCACTTCAGCGCCATCGAGCCAGGCTGTGACCAGATGGAAAATACTCGTGCCGCGTCTAGCACGCACTCGATCGGGAAGTCCTTCGCTGGATGTGGCAGCGCCGCCACTAACTCTCCTGCGGTCATTGAACCGGCCACCTTGCAGCTGGATAGGGCAAAGCTCGGCCCTCCTTTCACGGACGGAAAATCCTGGCCACGGCATCTGAACTGGGCATGCAGCATATGGCTCTCGTCCGGCACTTTAAACTCCAGCTCCGGCCTGAAATAATTCTTTTCTGTCGTGATAGAGCAGACCTTGAAAGTTTTCTTCACTCTTTTCCTCCTCGTTCTCACATTCACGGGCTCATTAGATACTTCATCGGGACATTTAAGCAACAGATCGTACTGGACCTTTATAGGTTCTTCGTCAGCCCCTATCCTCGAAATAAGAGCAGAAGTATCACTGACATCCAATATTCTATAGGGCCCATCATAATCTATAGTTAACTTCGGATGCTTTCCCTGTGTTTTCTCCCTCGGGAGCTTCATGAACACTCTCTCTCCCACGGTTGGAAGTGAAAGGACGTCCACGTCCTTACGACGGTCGTAGACCTCTTTCATCTTAGACCTGTAAACCGTGTTGTGTTCTACTACTTCCTCCCGTATTGCCTGCATTCCCCTTAAAATCTCGGTTTTATAGTCATCTACGTTGATTTTATACTTGGAGACCTCGCTATTGGGAATGGTACTGGACGGAATCACAGGATCGAATCCGTGTAATAGGAAGAATGGACTTTCGCCTGTTGCCTCATGAGGGATTACATTGCAAGCATACACCACATTTGGCAACATTAGGTCCCACTTATCGGGAAATTCAACTTTCTTCTTTAACATCCGCTGAATCGTGCCAATTGCTCGTTCAGCAACTCCGTTTTCCCTTGAATTATATCCTTTCGTTATGGAATGCTTAACACCCGCCACTGCCACTAGCTCGTCCATCACGGAGTTAAGAAATTCCGTTCCTTGATCAGTGTGTATTTGCTTAGGCCAACGTCCGCCTTCGCAAATCCATTTATGAAAGAAGGTAGTGGCTACTGTTGCTGCGCTTTTATCGGGGATGGCATATGCTCCTACCCATTTGGAAAAATGATCCACGACCACCAATATATATTTCATTCCATTCAAACTTAAGCCCATTTCCAGTATGTCAGCCGCAACGATTTCGTAGGGCATTCCCGTGATAAAGGGCTTTAACGGAGGTGTGAGACGTTTACGAGGGTTTGTGAGTAGGCACCTTGAACAGGACTTAACCCATCGAAATATGTCTCGATACATACCGTTCCAATAAACAGTCTTTTTCAACTGGTAGAACATTTTCTTTGCGGAATGATGTCCGGCCATAGGACCACTATGGTGTTCCTCGAACACGGCTTTCCTATGTTCTTTTGGAACTACTAGCGCTGCGGTGCCATCTTCAAGTAGGATTTTCAATTGACCTTCATCTATTACGAAGTCCGCAACTTTTAGCGCCTTAGCCGTTCCTGACAGCCTTATTTCTTTATCCATATCTCCTTTTTCCAACGCATCTATTACTGGTGCATAGTCGGGATCTGACCTTAGAGCAGTCAGTCATTCTGATTCTTCTCTCATACTGACACTACAAACTACCTTCTCATCTTCCTCACACGTTCCTTGAGCATCATCTTGAGAAATCGGAATCCCTCGTGACAAGGCGTCAGCCACCGGGTTTGCTTTACCTTTGACATACTCAATGGTAACTCGGTACTGTTGGATCTCCAGTGCCCAGCGAAGTACCCTCGCAGACACGTTGGCTCGGCGGAACAGGGACGTCAGTGGTGAATGATCCGTCTTTGCGACCACGCTCATTCCATAGATAAAGAAATGGAACTTTTTAAGCGCGAACACTAGCGCAAGTGCTTCGAGATCCGTGATATGATAGTTTCTTTCCGCTTTTGACAAGCGTTTCGAGGCAAAATATATGGGGTGCAGGTAGCCATCTTTCCCCATCTGGCTTAATACAGCACCCACGCCTCGTTGCGACGCATCCGTATAAATGACGTACGGGCTCTTTCCAGACTGCGCTCCTTCTACATCTGGTTGCGCCAAGACGGGTGTACTCATAAGCACCTCCTTTAGCTTGTTGAATGCCAAATCATGGGCAGTGGTCCACTGCCATGACGACTTCACACTCGTAAGCTCATATAATGGTGCAGCTATCTTCGAAAAGTTGAGTACAAACTTTCTATAGTAGCCACATAGACCTAGGAAAGTCCGCAATTCCGCAAGGTTGGATGGTTTCGGGAATTCTTTAATCTTGACGACCTTGTCAGGATCAGCATGCACACCGTCCTTATCTATGCAATGACCTAGGAAGGTTACCTGGTCCTCTAATAACACACATTTCTGCGGTTTGAGGCGTAAGTTAGCTTCCAAGAGTGCCTCGATGACCAGCTTCAGTACTTCATAGTGTCTTTCTATGGAATCCGTGGCTATCAGAATATCGTCTATATAGACGAAAACTTCTCTATTTTTCAGATCACGTAATACAGAATCCATAAGGCGTTGGAACACGGCCGGAGATGTTGTTAGTCCAAAAGGAAGGACAGTGAATTGGAAAAGACCCCCGAGTGTTGTGAATGCACTCTTTTCTTTTGCCAACTGGGACAAAGGAATCTGCCAATACCCCGAAGCCATGTCTAAAGTGCTGAAGTATTGCTTCCCCTGAAGGCTCTGGAGCATTGAGTCTATTCCGGGTAATGGATACGCGTCATGCTTGGTGCACTTGTTTAACTGCCGGTAATCGACGCAGAGCCGTATAGTTCCATCTTTCTTTCTCACTAGAACTACCGGTGACGCCCACTCAGAGTTAGAGTGCTCAATTATTCCTCTCTGCAGTAAATTTTCCAATATCTCTTTCAACTCCTTACGAGCACCAATCGGAACGGGTCGCGTCTTCTGCCGAATGGGTTTAGTATTTCCCGTATCTATGTCATGCGATACTAGGGAAGTCTGAGTTAACTCGCTATCCTCTACGGCAAAGACGACATTATGTGCAGTTATCATTTGCTTCATTTCTGGTGGAAGCTCTCGCCCTCTTCTGTTATGAACCAAGCAGTCAAACAGAGTTTGTAATCTTTCTTCACTAGTCAGTCCTTCCTTCACATTACATAGCATGTCGGTATGCACATCCCTAATGGAAGGCTCTTCGTAACAGATATCCTCCCAATCTCCAACTTTTTCACCTTTACGAAATATCATAGGTTCACTTGAGGCATTGAGAACGGCTACTTTGGCTTCGCCATTACAGCCTATGGCGCATACACTGGAAGGAATTCTTTCGTCAGTTGATGTAAGCACCGCTGTCGACTGCTCCGTTGCACCTTTGAGTTCAACCAGACCAGCTTTCCCTGGGGGGATGTACACTCTTTCGGATACCACAGCCATGGGATGCTCACCCAATTCTGGTTGCTCTATTCGTTTTGAAAAGTTATAGCCCATCGCAGCTATTGTATTAGTGCCCAATATAATCATGCCATGTTTTCTCAACGACACGAACATCTGCACTTTCCAGGCTTGCTTACTACTGTTATCCGTAACAGGTAATTCAACTGCAGTTAAGAATTCCATTTTTGCGCCCGACGCATCGGTGACGCTTACCGCTTCGGGCAACGGCAACTCCTTCACCTCAGTATCAATATCTCTCCCATCACTAAGAGCCTGCTGTAGCACTCCTACTGGAAGAACAGATACTTCTGAACCTGTGTCCAGAAGAGCTGTCATTTTCCTTCCAAGCAGTGTTATTTCCAGCTCAGTTCTTTTACCGAACAGAGACGCTGCTTTCTTGGCTCTCCCACATTGCATCGTTTGAGATGTGATAGCACCGCAACCTACCCTTCGAACCTTTGCAGAGAGCGGTGTCGACGCTGCTCTTGGTTCTTCCTTTCGGTTGCTGCGCCTAGGTTTCGTACAGTCCCTCTTTTTGTGCCCAACCTCCCCACAGTTGAAGCACTTCTCACCCTGCATTTCCTCTGCATGTTCCTCAAATGCAGTACCAGGGCGGGATGTACCCTCTCTCCGGCGAATTTCTCTGGCATCTGTTAATGCTATATCCCGAGTCCGTTTCGATTTCCCTTTGTCTTGAAATCGAAATTTGCTACGCTCGGATAGTCTATTTCTCTGCGAGAGACGCCTTCTTTCAACCCGCATGGCTATGTCTTTCAGCCTCTCATACATACCTTCACATTGCCCCTCTAGTACCTCTTGCAGCTTGCATGAATCGTCCCAGTGCATTAGCTGCTCGTACAAGAGATCTGCCCTTACCACAGATAGGGCCTGCTCATCCAATTCTGGGTAAGCCCTCCTTGTCAGACGCTCAAGCTCTACGCAGAAGTCCGTAACAGGCTGTGTCTCAGTCTTACGTAAGCCCTTGAGTTCACTAAGCGCTACTATCTTTTTGTTCCTAGACTCGACCTGACACACACCCCTCATGGCTCCAACCAAAATCTCATATCCGGACTTTCTTTTCTCCCTAGGTAATGCTTCATACTGTGCCTTGGCCTTTCCGGAAAGCTTGGACTTGAATAAAGCGCAACGGTCACTGTCTTTCCAGTGCTCGCTCGCGTACTTCAACTCAAACGCTTCCACGAAATTTTCAAAGGTGTATTCTTTATCCTCTCCGGAATATGGTCGTACATCAGGGAGCGCAACAAATTTGAGGTAATCAGCCATAACAATATCGGAACCTCTATGACGATATTTGACAGGGCGCACCTCACTCTCCCACTCACTCTCGCTACTCAAAGTCTTTAGTGAGAAAAGTGACCGTGATCTGTCGTCCTCCTGGCTGAGGAACTGCTGCAACTCGTGTGACGGGATCCCCTCCTGTGCGCTTGACTGCAGCATCCATTCTGAAACATGCTCACCTGGTCATCGTCCAACGCATGTGACCCGCTGTGATGTAGTTTACCTGGGATCTCAACATCCTTTGCCGATCGCGGGGCACGACTCTGACTCTGTGCCTCCAACTCCGCGATCCTTTGCTTGTGCCGCTCTAATTCGGCCTTCAAAGCTTCGACCTCGTCGACTCTCTCGGCAGCATCCTGAACCAGTTTTAATTCATTCTTTATTAACGCCTTCACACGGCCTCTAACATCTTTCACCTCGCATCCTAACTTAGAAGCCACCTTGTTTATTCTTTTCTCGCTCTTAAGCAAATCCTGAAGTCTTTCACCCAGATCATCTAGCTCACCCAAATACTGTGAAATAGTCTCCACGGTGGCTAAATTAGCAGTCCGCTTCTTTAGCGACTTCACTAAGCTATGCAGGGGCTTCAAGACTTCTTTCACCCCATTCTCAACTACCACTTCTATCTGTTCTCGCCTATCGTCTCCCATTCTGAAGTGTTTGGCCACCTCCGCCCCAATGCTGATACGCAAGGTGTCCAATTTATTGCTCAATTTATGACACACCTCCATATCGTTATCGGATTCCGTATCCGTGTAGTCGGGCAGCGGAGAGGCATCGCCGTTTCCTCCAGCCTCACTCATCTTGCTGTTGCGACGACACTTATCTGCAACAGACATCATTAATTCACGATCGTCCGTCCCTATCGTTCAGTACTCGGACACGACGCGATCGGCTACACGCGTATTCTTCGTGGCTGTCTTGGCTTCTGCTACGACCAATCCGCGTACACAGGACGCAGGTCGATTTGGACGAAGCCAAGACACCACGGTATCAACAGCCACTAACAGCTGGTACCGCTGAGAATTGTACCTGCCACCCTTTAAGAGCCGACAAGTACAGTAGAGCCGACACCCGACTAGGAGCCGTCAGCCCAAAGAAAAACTTTCCACTAAAGAGCTCGACCCGGATTGGCCCCCAAGTTAAATATGATGTGGTCGAGACCACTTTTAGCAAGGTCGAGCTGATCAATGAAAAGTTTATTAACAAAATAAAACACAAAAAAACAGGGGGGGGGGGTGAGGAGGCCTGGAGGCGGTGGAGGAGTGGAGGGCTGGAGTGGTGGTGACGGCTCGTCCTGACGAGGCGGCGGCGTGGGTCCAGTCGGACAGTCGGCGGAAGCGTTCCGGAGCGGAGAGTAGCGGAGCGGCGCGTCCGGAGTGCGGGAGGGCGGTAGAAGACTCGAGAGAGAGGCCCAAGGCGTTGCGGGCCCTTTAATCACGAAATTCGCGCGCGATCCACAAGACCGCGAGACGGCAAGATCAATGCGCGGGACAACTGTCAAAAATCGACGCGAGATCTTTCCTTGACAGATCTCTCACCAACCGACTGTCACCTTTCAAACATTTCCTCAACTTCCCCGCTGGTGAAACCTTCACCAATTAGAAACAAGCCAAAAGAGCTTTCGTGGATTTTGACGAATCTCGATTTTTTGCTGATGGAATAATTCGACGGGTAGCCCATTTGGAGAAAGTGTGCTGATTCGAGCGGTGCTTATTTCGACTAAATCCGATAAGATTTGAGAAAGTTGTGGTGGTTCATAGTGAAGCCCTCAAAACGCTGAGAACTTCCGGACAACCTAATATTTGCTCACGTTTCGCTTTGGAGCGCTGTAGTTAGAAGGGCACGACAAAGTCAGAAAACAAAGGGACGGGTTCATTAACGCTTATACCCGCGCGTCTGCCGGATATAGGGATAGTCGTACCCACAGGAAGACATTTATGATTAACGTTACCCGCCACACCGTGGGCATACCAGTGGGTAGAAGATATTCGACGGTCTTGGTTGGTGGGAGACGGTCAGGATGTGCGAAATAGGCCGCGCCCCTCGCTGCGGGCACACAATCTTACTCTCATCCCCTTGCTCACCCACCCGAACCATCTAAACTTAACCGAGAGTCTAACGCCTATCTTAAGAAGCCTTTGAGACGCAAAACACAATTTCCCAATCTGCAGAACAGCGGCTGTACTTCCTGGCGCCACGCCCAGGTGGAGGCGGGTGGTGTACATCCTGAAGCGCTGCCTTGGTGCTCCGCATGCCCGCGACGATTTCGCGCCCCATTGACAAAATGGCGTTCCGGTGAGATCAGCTGTTCCCGTAAGAAGCCTAGTTCTACCCTAGCCTTGATTCCTATCACAAATAGAGTCGTACCCCTTCCCACTGCGGGTATACTATCCCGTACGTTTCTCTACCTATACTCACTACTTGATGCGTCCGGCCCCAGCATTTGAACCCGTATCCCATAGCCCTGTGATACGGGTTTAAGTCGAAGGAGGTGCCCGGCTGTGGCGTGCACTCGATACTAAGTTCTTGGTTTGGGTCTGCAGCCCAGCCCAAGCAATCTCTGGGGTCGGCAGCTTGGTATCAAACTTGTCTGAGAAGGATATATCGCTGACTTGTTCATCGGCTGGCCGCCGCAAGTCATTATTTGCCCAAATACGCATTCAAATCGCCTACTCGACATCCCGTGGAAGTAGAACGCGTGGCGGATCTTATTAGAGAATATGTAACACCGTCTACTATCCTTAAACTTACCCTTTATCCCTATGCTTTGTGTGAAAAGATTGCGCCATCGCCCTACTTGATAACTTTTGAGCACTGCTATACCTTTATAGCCAACTTATAGAAATCATATTAATGAAAAATGATTTAATTTTATTTTTCCTTTAATTTTTTCTTTAATTTTAATAATTCATTTTAAATATTGTTTTTGCATAGCTGGAAAGACTTTGGCAGTCCCCTCCTGACACATCGCGTCTTTCGCAGCTCCTGCTGATTACATTCTCCTGGAAAAAATTGATCTAAAGTAATTATTAGTATTTGCTGTAGGTAAGTGAGATGTCGCAGCTACCATTATAGAGTACAAAAAGATTAAGACCAAAAATGATCTACATAAGTACAGTAGGTACCTGGTCATCTTAGTTATCGTACGCTTACCAAACGTTTTATAAATTTTCCAAAACTATTGAAGAAGCTTTTATAGCCATTTGTGAATCACGCAGAGGTTTTAAAACTGGTACACAACGGAAGTTTAGTGCAAACGATGGTGGCGCTTAAACTTCGATACTTAATAATTTTATTGGTCGATTGAAGCATAGAGTTACCTTTTAATACTTGCAATCCTCTCTTACACTTCTTCGTTAGCGCAAATTTCAGAACATATTCTATTTTCTGTTTGACTTCATAATGACACGAATTCTGGTTTCCGGCCTTATCACCGGTTGGCTTACAACATTGCCTGTTGGAGCCTACCTGACGGCTATCTATATCCTTCTATATCACATGCAATATATGACATTCTACTCTGCAACTTCCATATCAGTGCTTAGAACGATAGCAATCTACTCCAACAGCAACAGAGTAAGGTGGAGCCAATAAACGATTAACGACCATGGTATACCACAGTGAACACACCTGCGGCACGTCTGCGACAGGGGAGTGCACCGCAGCAGCCCGTCATCGACAAGAAACGGCCGCGGCCAACACGTGTCGTTTCTGCTTAGAGCGTATTCTCAATGTCAAACTTGAATCGTCCCAGTAACTAGCAACGTTCAAGATTCATTGCTCAGCTTCCCCTAAAAGGGAACAGGTGTTCAGAATGTTGTTTGAAGTTTTGGATCTATCCTAGTCGGGGTGGGAGGAAGAGACATAACTAAGAAGTATGTAGCTAATCGACTTGAGACTTAGACTTCTCTTAGGCTCCTAGAGAACGATATGGAACCTATAAAAAACAAAGAACGGACAAACAGACCAAAAATTTAAATCGCCGCGGTTTTACAACCGTCTCGGCGGGCAAGGAGCAATGGACGCATGCCACGTGCTGACTACCGTCTGACGTGTTATAACCATCTAATATGGAGATGAGGGCACATAACTTTGCCTGCTTACAACCGCGGCGAGAACAAATACTGCGTATAACTTTTCGAGTAGAAGAACTATAGTTTTTCCAAGAAAAGTTACGTAAATTATCCCTTTTTCTTCGTGTATTTTTATGGTTTGGGTCCAATTTTATAAGACTTCAAGCACTGTATTCATCTTTTCGAATAGAAGGACATAGATTTTTCAAGAAAAGTTACAGTAAATTATTATTTTTCTCCGGGAATTTTTCTAGTTCAGGTCCTATCTGTAGGAACAGCTCGGCAAGTCTCATGTTGATTTCTTACATATTTTAAGTTATCTGCCACCTTCCCGACTAGGATAGATCAAAAATTTTATTCCTTCACCTACAAAAGTGTTTTTAAGCTTCTTCTAAGGTCAAAAAGGCAGAATTTTTTTAGTTTTTTACAAGAAGACATTGCACCTTGTAGTCTGCTTGGCTATTGCCTGCTCCCCCACCCGAATTAAAATTCTTGGTTTGGATCGCGCTCAGTCCAACAAAGCGTTCTCTTGCTGCAGTGTCGGTTAATTGGTACCGGGCTTGTCTAGGAAAGATAGCATACTGAATTGTTTATCGTTGGCCACCACACTTGATTATGTTGAATAAATGCGCATTCAAACTGTCTACTGTAGGATAACTAAAAGGAATTCATAAACAGCGTCCTTTACCCGTTGTCCATTTTACCGTCGATAAGTGCGTAACGCCACAGACTGAAAAACGGTATGTGCTGGATGACTGCATGGCGCGATTTTTCTTGTGGGATAGTTGGAAATCACTGGTGTACTTCAAAATAAGACTTAAACCATCGTTCTTCTTAAAAGAAAAATTTAATAAGACCTCAAGTACTGTATTCAACTTTTCGAATACAAGAACTATAGTTTTTCAAGGAAATTTATAGTAAATAGTCTTAAACAAAGATTTATGTCGACCTTCTTAGGGAGTCCGGTTTAATGTGTTCGTTTTGATTCGGAAATAATTTTAAAAGCGTCCAATTTGATGTGAAAGTGGAAGTGGCATCGCCTCCAGCTGCCACTGTTGTTCTCTTAGTGTAACATTCGACGATGTCTGAGCCCTTCAACTACTACTAGAATCGCCAAAGAGAAGCTAGACGCGTCAAACTCAAGCGATCTCACAGCATTCTCTAAAGTGGAAGTATCACTTGTGAGTGAAAAACAGAAATGATTGCGCGGAAAGCAAGGAACTGGAGCAATACTGGTGGATAGATTGGACTTCACTATAGATGGAATAATAATTTTCGTGGATGGGTGATAAAGTCACGCCATGTATTTCAGTTTAAATCATGTACAGTAGCGGACGCGTCTTTTGAATAGACGCCGAAAAAACCGCACTTTTCGGTTTTCGCGTCTTTTTGCTATAACTCGCCGAAAGGTCATCCATTTGAAAAACCAAGAGTACATCTGAGCTCACGAGATCGAGCTCTATCGTTTGGTATATATATATTTCATATGAAAGGTCAAAAATGGCCAAAATTGAAAACTTGCGCTCCATTGAGAAGGCCGGCCGCGAACGAGTTGTCGGCCGCAAGGCGTCGACAACCGTTGCATGTTCACACTTCCTCTAATTTGATGTTTTTTAGAAAAGGTTGGTACCGTTCGATTAGTCTCTTCGAGTTCTACACAATCATGTATACAACTTCGCCAAACCACCGCATTTTCACAGTGGCTGGTCAAAAACGACTTTTTGCGTTTGGAGAAGCTTATATTCCAGGACTTGCATGTTGTCGGAGCAGCTCAAGCATGGCGTAAAGTGTTTTGTCATTCCAGGAATACTCTGAGAGTGCGCCGTGCACAGTGCATATAGGATCGGATCTATCAATCAAAGAGGGGGAACAGTTTGTAGAGTGAGCATTTAGGGAGTTTTATGAGAAATGGTCAGCCGCCCTACTCTGGAATTGCTGTACTCTGTTCCGGCGAGACTTTGGAGTGCGCTTTTCAATTTTGGCCATTTTTGATCTTTCATATAAAATGTATACACTATACGATAGAGCTCGATCTCCTGAGCTCAGATGTACTCTTGGTTTTTCAAATGGATGACCTTTGGGCGAGTTAAGCAAAAAGACCCAAAAACCGCAAAAGTGCGGTTTTTTCGGCGTCTATTCAAAAGACGCGTCCGGTACTGTACACCACCGTAGTCGGAAGAACGATGCTCGTTGATCTTCTTTCCGATTCGCAAGACTTTCAAGACCAAGCAATCTCTACCTTTATAAGTGTCTGCGCTCCAAGTTTCTTCAAATAAACTAGGCAGCAATTCAACTTGGTTTAACGATATTATGCATTAGCAGGGCGCAGAGCACTTCCCAAAACTGATTGCGCAATTCAGCATAAATAACTGACCAAAAAGAGAATATGTGAGTGGACAACGAATAAATGAGTAAATGAGCACAAAATAATTCCAAATCTTCTCTGGCACGCAGGTTGGTTAAATTCAACTTTATTACGCCTGACGTTTCGACGGCCTCGTCGTTATCAAAGGCCTGAAAGAAGCTCGGTGGTCTGCAGAATGTACACTCATACCGTCAACTGCCCGAATTGTGTGTTTCACTTGCTACATAGTTGTCACATTGTAGTGCGGTCTTCCAGTGCTGATAAAGCAGCGGTGAGTTGCGTTCGTATTGGAGTAATTTCTTCGTGACACTTTGGCATCCCACTGGTACTGCAGGGTTGGAAAATTAGGGCAGTTGACGGTTTAGTGTACATTCTGCAAACCACCAAACTTCTTTCAGGCCTTTGATAACGACGATACCGTGGAAACGTCAGGCGTAATAAAGTTGAATTTAACAAACCTGCGTGGCACAGAAGATTTGAAACTATTCTATCAAAAATGCCCAGGTTTTATGAAAGTCGATCATGGAGACTTGAACACGGAATTTTCTCATTGCAGTTATATAACCGCACTGTGATTAACCATCCATCTCATCTACCATCGTTATTCCCTACACCCCGCACACTCTGTGCACCGAGAGTGGCTTGTGCACGAGCAGCGTGTCAGCCCCCTCATCGTTCGTTGGCGACCAGCCACGAGTGTTGGCGGGCTGCGAAAAGTAGTGTGGAGTCCCGGCAGTGCCCATCCGCGGACACTGCGGGATTATACCTTAGTAACACCTAAATTTGGTAATCCCGCATCGCATCGCTGTTAGCTGGAGAATTGGCAACGTCTCCTCAGCAGGTCTTCAAAAGCAGAGAATAGACTCTTACACGAAGTACAAAAAACATGCAAACTATGTACAAAACATACAAAAACGACCCCTTGAAAAGGAAAAAAGAAAAGGAAAACCGCTGTCAAAGAGCGGTCAATTTAATTATTGGCGTACAAAACCTTTCAGTGGTTAATATGATCTAAGCTGAAACGGGGAAATTTTTAAATCAGTTTGCGCTATCATTTCGCATGTAATTTCCTGCCTTGAGATTGTCTTTTCTGTTTGCGAGATACCAAAAGATTGATTAGACACTTGATTGGCGAATTTTTTAAATTTATTCTGTGTTGTGACAGACGAGGATACTCACCACTATACTACCGAGGTTGTAAGGGCGCGTGTAGCGCAGTCGGAGGAGGCGCGACTGCCGCGTGCACCCGATACCAGGTTCCTGGTTCGGATTTCCCGCCCAGGCCAACCAAGCCTTCCATCCCTCCGGGGTCGGTGAATTGGTACCAGACTTGTCTGGGAAGGATAAAGCGCTGACTTGTCCATCGGCTGGCCACCGCAAGTCATTGTATGGCCAAATACGCAGTCATGTCGCCTCCACGACATCCCGTAGAAGTAGAATGCGCTGGCGCATCCCAGAAGGGATTGAGTAACGCCGTCCTTTATCCTTTTATCCTTTATTCTGTGTTGTCACAGAAATTAGAAGGAACAAGTGCCATGATTTCATAATTTAAGGACAACTAAAAAAGCTTTCAATTTTAAGGTTATGCGAAGGGTGCTCCCCTTTACTTTCTTGACCATATATCTGGCACCTGTGATCACAACCTGGTTTCTTTATCCAGCGACCGCCTACATCAGTATAGGAACGTTTCCTGGTTACGGAATCTCGTTCGAGTACAAAAAGGTGTTTCCGCAGGTCAGACATGAAAAATCTTGAAGTTCAAGCATACCGTTTAATGAACGTGTATGAAGCTTATTTTAGTGGCGCAACAGTATTTGTATGGCATGCTCAGCATGTGCTTCATCAGCAGTGTTTCTTTTGTCGTCCTTTGCCACGGTCTACAAAATCCGCTCAGTATCGAGGTTTGCGTCGTATTTTACAGCACTTCCTATTTGCTTTTGCCCATCTGCATGAAAAACACTAGAATTTATGTTTTGCCGATCCGATGCCATCCAAGACCAAAATTCTTTCTTATACGATCCGATCTTATTGCTGCAATATTAAATGAAATTTTCCTATAATCTTAAGAATGTTTACTAAAATGTGCTTGCCTTTTTAGGGACCGGCATCCGTAGTAGTAGGAAATAGTGCGTTGCATTGTGTGGAAGAAATCCCTCGTCCGCTTAGTCGCTGGCACTCCTGGCTGAGAGTTTTATGACGAGAAAGACTCAGTCGGCTGAGCCGACCTTACAGATCTTTGAGTAGGTCTGCCAAGTGAAAATTGGGCTGCTTCATATTCAAAATGCGCAGGAGCAAAAATGCACCTATGGTATCGAGAGTGAGAATGAATGATAGACGGAGAGCGCATAAAAAGGCTTGCAACGCTTTTCTATTCTAGTGATGGCTCGATTTTATAAATTGTTTATTACTAGTGTATAAAGACAGAGAAAACAGACAAAAGTGTTGATCGAAGTGAAGTGATGCGTACGTACGTACTTCCTCTCATTCCAGTGCCGCGTAGCAAGTCATATTGCGCGCATTTCAGCTCCTCCAGCCGATCTGTTTCAATATCGGGCGCGGAAAGGTCTATCACGATTCTCACCTTCACATCTCTACTGTGCATGCTCACCTTTGCATTTACAAACGTGAGTTTGCCTTTTGCGTTGCCACACCACAGTCCTCAATTTCCTTGCTTTCTGCGCAATTATTTCTGTTTTCACTCAGAAATCCTACTTCCACTTTACAGAGTGGAGCGTTTTTAGCTTGCTAGCCGCTAATTGCAACTTTATCATGTAGTGGCATTTCGAGTTTTCTCGTAACAACTTTGATCTCAAAATGCGCTACGCAGTTTTAGTTCTCTCACTGACTGTTCAGAATGTAAATATAAATGTAGAAAAAAATGGTTGTTTAGGTCTATTTCGTCCTATACAGTGACATTAATTTATCTCTGACACTGCGGTCTTTTCAACTGGATTTGTTACTTTTTACGCCCGTTTGGGTATTGTTCTTCACACACCCCGCATTCAAACATAGCTCTTCTACAACATCATCCATCACTATCACTATTCCTAGTAAAACGTAACAATTGTGGGTTTATAAACTTGTTCTCCTCAAAACAGGAACTCTGTCTTTGTATATCGCATGCTAGCGTATTTGCACTGTAGTTCCCGATATATCTATTCTGTGTAGTTAAATAGGAAACAAAAGCGTTTGATGCAACTTTGACTGCTCTCGTTAAAAAAGCAGAAGAATAAAGGCAAACTTACCCACGTGTTTTTCTCTATGCGCATTGTTCTAGATAAAGATAAAAAGGTAATTTCGAAGAGGGTCGACGTCGCCATGTCATGAAGCAACAATGACACTCCTTAACAGACAAATCATACAAAACTTCGTTTCCTGAGCTGATCACTTCCAAGAAGTCTTCATACTAAATTTCGTGAATTATCGTACCATTGAGGATTAACTGTTGTACTTATCTTCACCTTCAAAAGTTCCTTAGTGCTTTCCTAAGAACCTTCTAAAACAATGATCGTTTGCAAAATGATGTTGCCTTGGTAAAAGTTCCCATCAAACGGAAACAGGTTCAAAACAGACCCTTAATGTGCAGTACCTCTCGGGCATGACCAGATGGTTCTGCATACCAGATGGTAGAAGTTGCTCCAGTACTAGGGTTACCTATGAATTCGAGGGCTTAGCTTGTTGCACAACCTACATATGGGAAACCGAAGAAAGCCTGCTTGGTAGACGTCGAGGATGATAAAGACTTTGGCATTATGTGTAAGATTTTAGCTTTAGGAGAAGAAAGCTCTGCAAGAAAAACATAATAAGTGTTTTGGATTTTTAGGAAATACCCAGCAATGATGAACGCTATGGCAGCATGTCCGTTACCATGAACTCCAGCCCATTGGTTCACACTATGAACTGTAGGACGACTAGTGCATGTCTAGCAGTATCTAGTCATACAATGAATGAGTTGCATAGTGCGTTCTATTTGATTCTTTTTTTGTAGCCGGATTCATCAGCAATGAAACTCGCTGGTATAAGAGGCATAAGGGAGTAGATATGAGTGCTTTTTATCTCTTATTTCTATCTTTTCTATTGCTTTTTATCTCTCATTTCTATCTTTTCTATCTTTCCTATCTATTCCATCTCTTATACTTCGCATACCCGCAAGTTTAATCGATGGTGAATCCGACTCCTGGTGCACTAAGAGATGGCTACTGCGGTCTGATAGTGGTGGATCTATCTCAGAGATAGTGTCCGGGTTAAAAAACGAGTTAAAATAGAGGTGAAGCCTAGAGCGAACAAAGTGCTTGGTGATGTAAATTGCATATCAAAAAGCTTGCACCACGTTTATGTCTCTGAATACGCCGATTCTGTCGAAGCATGAGGTCAGATAAATATAGCTTGTTTTGGCACATTATTGACAAGAAAACATCGCTGTAGAATTCTTTATTAATTTCATTGCATATATGCATAATTAAGTAGCTATGAACCAGAACAAAATCTTGCGACCAGACATTGAGCTACTTTTACATATTATCTGCTTTTCGATACAGCGTAAGAAATTGAATCAAAACGTGAAGGAATTGTAACGCAAAACAGGCTAACTGTATATCAAACAAATTTGCCATTCTTACAATAGTCCACATGATGAATGTATGAATCTATTGAGTGTAATACCACAAAAGTGAAATTAGGAATCGAAAAAACAATAACATTTAGCAAAAAGAGTACATTCTTCTTTCACAAACATTCAACAGTCAGGCAAACATTATTTCTGCGCGCCTACTGCCATATTAGCGAGCGTGATGCAGCGCTATCTTCAACTGCTGTCTCACGTCGACATTGAATGACAAAATGACTATAGGTGTGGCCATATTGTTGATAACAAGCAGAAGGTTCAGCAGCATGCTCAAATAAAATTGACAGTATCCAGCTACGCTGAGGAATGGGATAGCGATAAAGCCTGCCACTTCGATAGCAAGCAAGACGGAAATCAGCACAGTCTGCGAAAAGTCGTTTTTAGACAAATGGGTTTTCAAGGAATTTCACCTGCTCATTTTTTATACGTTGATATTGACGTTCCTAATGGACGGTTGCGAACGCATTCTATCTTTTGCATAAGCACTAAACAACGAATTGCAGAAGCGTAATATGATGACAGACTACTCGATCTTAGAAATCGAATACCCAGAAAACAAAACCAGCATTTCCGAGGTCTGCTATTCTTCGTCTGGGGTCACCATCTCTTCTCTTCGCTCCATATTAACGTATAAGCATAAGTTTCATCTACTGTGATGATTCGGTACAAAAAACGATGTTTATGGCCGCGTATTTCACGATGACATGGGAGATGTTGCAAAGCAATTCGAAGACAATGTTCCTTGTTCAATTCAGTCAAGTCGTAGGGCACCTAGACTCCTAATTTTTTAAGAAAATCCAATCAAGTGAGTGTGGCTATGAACTATTTTTTAATCGCAGTTTATTTTTTCGGCTATTTTACAATTGTTTGGCGACCGTTCTGATCTATCCTAATCCGGGGGCGACATAACTAAAAAGTATTATATTTATTTATTTATTTATTTATTTATTTATTTATTTATTTATTTATTTACATATAATGCATTTATTTATTTACATATAATTTTTATTCATTTATATGAATAAAAAGTATTATATGTAACAAATTCACTTGAGACTTACCAAGCAACTCCTACAGAACAACGCAGAGCCCTAAACAAGAAAAACTCACCAAGAAAAAAACGAAAATTATATTTGTTGCGGTTGTAAGCCTGCAAAGTTGTGTGCCCTCCTCACCATGTTAGATCCTGGTTATAACATGTCAGGCGGTGGTCAGTACGCGACAGGCCTCCATTGCCTTACTCTTTACCCGTCGAGACGGTTGTAAGAACCGCGGCAGTTAATTTTTTTTTGTTCGCTTGTTGGTTTTTTCTTCCTTTTAGGTCCTCTCGAGTACTTCAGGAGCCGCTCGGTAAGTCCCATGTCGATTTGTTAGATAATTTTTAGATATGTGCCCCCCCCCCCCGAACTATGATAGATCCGACCGTTCTCTTCCAGAAGTGCCTAGAGACTCTCTCCATTTAATTTCCTTCCATAGCCGTTCATGCACTTCGTAAACCATTTGCGAGCTACGACAACTTCGCTGGGCACATCTGAATTATCCTTTGGCTGCAGTACTTTTCAATAAGGGAAACAGTTTGTCAAACAAAAGGTAGTTGTTTTAAGTAAAACTCCTCGAAGAAAACACTGCGAACTTGTTCCTGAATGCATTAAATTCCGCAGCAAGCGATGGTGTTGTGTTCTTCGTTGGTTGTGTACTTGATTTGGTTCCAATTGTATTTCCTTCATGTTGACATAGTTTGAACGAACTTGTTCTCCCTTTTTTGAAACGCGCATTCATATGATAGGTTGGGTTCTTTTTGGTCTGACGGCTGATGTGTAAGTTGTTGTGCAAGGTTATTTGTGATGTATGACTGCAGTGTCTCCTATTATAGAAGAGCTATGGTATGGATTACGATACCACTGTTTTCTGAGCTGAACAATGTGACATCAACGCACACTAACAGCTGTTTCCCCAACAAATGCTGATGTTAACCGCATGTTTTCAGAAGTAGTTGTCGAGCATTCGACTTCTTTTGAGGAGTGAGGGCCTAGGAGATTGTGCTGTTTGAAGATACATGAGTGTTTCTATTATTTTCAAATTATAATAACATGTGATATTATATTTCTTTCCGATTTTTCTTGAGATGATTTATTTTTGGGAGAACAGGTGTTGTATTGCTTTTTAGCATAGGGAGGTGTGGTGGGGTTTTGTGCAATCGGGGCGTTTTTTCTTGCAGGGGCAAGCATGTCTTGTTTTTGGATGACTGCAGAAAGGCATTTGTAGCGAAGGTGTTCTTTTCAGTTTTAACCTTGCTTGTCTTCTTCACACATTGTAAGTGAATTAGGGTCTGCCGATGTCAAAGCAGAGTTAACACCTGCTCTCCTCTGTGAAATTATCGTTGTTAGTGAGCTAAAGGCTGAAGATGGCTTCGTGTTCACGTAGAATTGGTACGACTGACCGAACTTATACTAGCGTCTCCCGCGTACCACTTGTTGAAGTAGAAATTCTTTTCGGATGATGTCGGTTAGAAGACGATTGATTTCGCAAGATTTTGATTTTTTTGAGATTTGGGAGTGAGATTTTTTATTTGATATTTTGTCCTACGTCCTGTTCTTTACATATCGTGGTAACTCGTTGAATAATAAAGCTCCTATTCGTTTTTGCTGTTATTGCTTCCTGGGAGCAGAGTTGTTTTGTGAGAGCATACATGTTATTGTACAACGACATCAGATTCCCCCTTCGTGGTCGCATGCAGGGAGGTTTGAAAGCTTCGTTAACATTGTGTCTTGTTGTTACCTTGTCAGCGCAGTGACTCTTCAAAATGTCGACGGCGTTCTTGTAATTTGTTGACATGATGAGTAGCCTCTGTATGCAGTTTGGAGCTCGTCCTTTGAGACGGTCTTGAGCAGACATAGCTTGGTTGCGTTGCTTATGCCCCCTTTCCGAGAACTGTTTCAAACACTCAAAGAACACTTGAAAGTCGACTACTAAGCAGCTGATGGTTGGAATGTCGACTCCGCTTGGAAATTACGCGTCGATTGAGGCTATGCCATGATCTGAAAGGGGATCCTGGTCATACTCACGGTTACGTCCCGTGTCCTTTGGCTAGCGACGATCTTTCCGTCTTTCACCCTTGCCACTTCCTTCTTCTGTGTGCGAACATTTATTGATTCCAATGGGTAACATAATGAAGCGCACTCTGTTCGTTGTGGTTTTTATACATCAGAGGAAAAACAAACTGATATAAATTGGTGATGTTATCGTTCAGACAGATGTGTCTTCGTTACTAATACCTCCCTTATACACTGTTTGTTATTGAAGTTACATTGCCTCTCCAGCATCTGTCGCTTACCTGTACCAAGTATTTGACTTCCTTGCTGACAGATGTATGATTATTCAGCTTCAAACCTTGCCCAGTCCATTTCAGCTTTGCATAGATTATAAGATACATCACTATCATTAGGCATACAATGACACAGGTTTGTCCGTAGAGAAACTAAACGTAATCATATCATCGATTGCTATTCTTGGCACCGTGGAGGTGCAAACTCTGACGCGTGGAGAGGAACTGAGGTTGTTGTAGTGATATTTATCTTGTCCGTGTTTCTGGCAGTTATACCAAAAATACAGGTCTGAAAATTTTTAAAGATCCGCAGTGTTTTAAAAAATTTTAAAATCAGGATTTCAACAAGTCGTTCTATTACGAACAATTCCGCAAATGCAGAGTAAGTACGAATAAACTAACGCTCCTCCGAAAATTCTTTGAGGCACCCAAAAATGTTCGACAAAACAATCAATGACAAGACATAAATCCAAACGAAGGACGAAACTCTGAAACAGGCTTGAAGTGTCGCCTCCGAGAGGTAACCAGATGTATTTGTAACTGTCCATTAAAATGAAGACGGTGCCCAAAATGCTTACGCTCGCATAAAAGAACGATAAACATATAGCGAGAAATTGATTTTTGGAAGACGGATTTTTAATCTTATTAAGGAACTTAGAGTTATTTTGTTTGTCACAGTGAGCAACATATGAAAGATTTTAAGAAGTGGTAAATTAGGAACTGCACCAAAAGACTAGCGAGGACAAAATATCCTAAACAATTGGACAACGCCTTCCTAAGGACATCAGGCGATCATAGCGCTTTGAGATAAAATCTATATCTGTATATCGCTAGATGCAGCTTCTAACGATGATTTTAAGCATGTGTTCCAGATCTGCTAAACTTGCTCGATAACGGAGTTGTGGAACATTTTCACTTTGCCTTCTGACTTCGCCAATTACAAGAAGTCGAGCTGAAGTAGGATGGAAACAGGGATACTACGAGAATGCTGGTGGCACAGTGGGTAGAAGAAGGCATAGTGGGAATGGGTAAACTGCGGTTGTTTCTCCTGCGATGCGACATTTTTGCACTTCATAAAAGGATCCACCACAATCAACAAAAGCAAAAGTATGTCAAATTGCAACGAAAAAGGTCGAAGGAAACCTGGCTTCACAAATTTTGTGCTTTCACGACTCCAGACGTGAAAAAAACTTCGAACTAACACAGGGTGTTTAAGGTGCTCGTCCCTTACGTAAGATTTGTTTTAAATTTTCATTTGATTAGGATGAGTTACTGTAGGTGTTGGCGGGCATAAATGAGCGACCCTTAAGACTTGAGCACACTCTGATGTCGTGTAAACCCGTTACAGGATTCATCAACAATTAAACCCGTGGGTATGCAGGGTATGAGGGGTAGAGATAAGATAAGAAGCAGGTAGAGATAAGGAAAGATTCAGAGACGCAGGCTTTATCGTTGGTATCTCTACCCCCGGTGGGACCAGTAATGGGGAACCTGTGAAGGATGGGGGTCCAGTAAGGAGGGCCGGTAAAGGGTTGACTAATAAAGGAGGGACCAGTAAAGAGGGGACCAGTAAAGGGGGGGGGGAGAGCACTGAAGGTGGGACCAGTAATGGGGAGCGGTGAAGGGGAGGTCCATTGAAGGGGACAAACAAATGGGGTACCAGTGAATTACAAGTCAAGAGTGACCCAGTAAGAGAGCCAATAAAGGGAAGACCATTGGAGGGGGTTCAGTAAAGGGTCCAGTAATAGAACCATTAAAGGGGGACCAGTAAAGGGGACTGGTGAAGGGGATCAGTGAAAGGGACCAATAAGGGGACAAGTATTTTCTCTCAGTGTCGTCCAACGTGGCGTCAGAAGACGTGCTACAGACGTCGTGCCACGTATGTCGGGGTGTAAAAGACGTGTCGTAGACGTCTAACATATGCGTCCGGAGCCAACAAATGTGTCACAGTCGTTATCCAATGTGCATCCAGAAGACGTGCCACAGATAAGACTTTGCACAGCATCCGTGAGATTTTCAGGTAGCTTTTTAAAGGCTTCGTGAAAAACGAATGTGCACGTACTTTATCCTCACTTCCGCTTTTTGCCGGCACTTGGTAAGGGGGTATTGGTGGATAGGGGGGGGGGGGTGGGGAGTGGGGAAGGGGTGGGGGGTAGGGAGAATGTGTAAAGGGATCGTTATTCCCCCGTCGGAATGTGAACTGCATCGAGCGGTCTACCAATATCAATTGATTTCGTTTGTGTTTCCGGAGAATAAGCACTTCGGATTAAGGCTCTCTATCTGCTCCTCTTCATGTACGCCACGAGCACTTCAGAGAATGAATCGCTTACATGGTAGATGGTGGGTAGGCCCCATAGCTGAAGATTTTAAGATTCTGTCTTACCTTATCCCGCTATGCTATTCTATATAGCAAAACCAGTTTTTTTTTACTCTAATGAATGAGAAAAAGCCTAAACAAGACAAGAATACGGTCGCGGTGTTCTATTCTAATGGTTTGTGGGCTAAGCCCCCAGCCAGACGTTTGGCGGCCACCAGGCCGCTGAACATCTGGTAAATAAATAAAATAATTGGTATCAGTATTCAAAGCCGCATCCAGTGAGCTCCCATAAACATCTCATCTCAATGCGTCCTGGGTCACCCGGTATCATCCCCTTGTAAGAAGGCGTTGTCCGACTGACTGACGACAACTGGCTCACATCAGTTGAATCAACGTCTACGAATCAACGAAGTTG
The DNA here is from genome assembly GCA_947396885.1 of Heligmosomoides polygyrus polygyrus. NCBI lineage: Eukaryota > Metazoa > Nematoda > Chromadorea > Rhabditida > Heligmosomidae > Heligmosomoides > Heligmosomoides polygyrus. The sequence goes on along the minus strand of OX377201.1, from coordinate 21,818,982 downwards.
TATCATTTGCGGTATTGCATGTCGCATGTTTTGAAGAAACCCAAAGTTCTTCTGCTCACAATAAGAAGTTTAGGAAAGTCGCAGCAATTAGTTGAAATTCTGACTGGTGCCTTATACGGAACGGTATGCAGTGTGTAATAGGAAACTCGTGTGAGAGCTCGTCCGCATTTATTCCTTCATCTTTAAAGACGAATGCCGCTCTACCTCTGGAGTAGTGATTTCAATTAAGATCCTAAAAACTATTTCTCTTGATGATGCACTACGAATTCAAAAAGCACAAACATTTTCGTTCCACGTGTAGAACAAATCCTGTCGTAATGCCATGGAAATATAAATAGAATAAATCGATTGACAGTGAGAGAAAACGAAAGCATGAATATTCCGTGAAATGCCACTCCTTCAAATGCAAGTGGAATATAGTAGAGCGCCAAACTGTCGCCCATGTACTGAAAGCACTTTTACTGAAGGCGACGAAAGTTTTATTACAGTTTGGTGTTTACAAATTTTGTATTTTGTTTTTTACATCCCAACGCCATTTGCAACGTAATAAACTTATACATATACCTGCACTTATCTCTTCATTATTACATCACTTCAACTTGGTTTGTTGAGAAATTTGTTGACGGATGTATCCACTGACCGATGTTATGAAATTTTTATCCCATCATTAAAGGGGTCAAAATTTGAGCTAGGGTAGTGATCAGCATTCCAAATAAACCCATTTTTAACATTTTTTTGGGCAAAATTGCTGATCATGACTACTCCACCCACGTCACTTGCTTATTCCTATACGCAGTCTACCGCTAGCAGCTCTTGTAGACTTCGGCAGTCATGGGAAAGGGGCAGTGCTCATTCGTTGTTACAAGATAGAAGGGTGCTGCAAACCAAAATCTTGTTCTCAACGGAGTAGAAGTCGAAAACGTGAAATAAAATAATCGAAGCGGGCGTGTCGTCTTATACGCTATCGCACATTTTACGCTTCTTTTCTGCAGCCGGTGATGAAGCAATTCAACTTAGCAAGTCCGAAGAAAACGTTCGTGAGAACTAGCAAACCTGTTCGGATGGTTGCCGATGTACATACCTTTGATATTTCAAAGCATCTACGATCATGCAACATAGGCGGTTTGAGTCTACGTCATTACTCTCGGGCTATAGAAAGTCAGTCGTAGGTACGACGGTGAAGGAGCTGGTGTCAAGATTACCGATTTCATCTACGTTTTGCATATAGGGAAATTGTGGCGCTGATCTTGAATCCGAAATTCATATTTGGAATTTAGCCTGTTTAAGGTAGGTTACGGTACGCATATGTAGGTGACGAGTCACAATGAAAAATGTTAACTGGTCAAAATTTGTTCGCGAGATGCAATTTTAACCTATATTTTTATAATCAGCTATCATAATCAGTAATCTGTCTTGTTTTAAATTTCCAAGGGAAATTGAAAAGTACATCAGTCTATTATAACCACTCGCCTGAACACCAAACAGAGTTATTGGAAAAGCTGCGTAGAGATCCAGTAGAAGCGCGCAGACGTCACAGCACATCAGTTGAGTCGTGATGAGATAGAAGGTGTTTTTTCGGAACTTCTTCCATCCCTGAATACTGTTTCTTTTCAGGTAACGCAGGAGCTTAGCTGTCTTCAATGTTGTGTGCCCTTTCAGCGTCATCTGTGCGAAGCACGAATCCATACGTGGATGCTTAGTACTTACTGAAAACAGAGCGATGCCGAGAAGTGCCTGAAGTAGCAGACCACAGACTGCTGGTATAAGAACAAGTGCAGAAGCCAGTAAGCGAATTCCAAAGGTCGCTTTTGTCATATTCCTGGTGTAGTGTACTGCACGGTTCTATCTAAAATTCGTTCAATCTAGCACACAACATACAAACCAAAAGTCCTAAGCACAGCTAAAACAGTTCACAGCGCCGGAAAAGCGATATAAGGAGAACAAATTGATGTTGTGGGATAGGACTCACGACAGTTGTGCTGGAATGACCTATTCGAATAGGCATTCGAATGAGTTTTATTCGAGATTGATTGATCGAGTTCGAATATTTAAAAAATCACATTTTCGAATGTACTCGAATACGAGTATCCAAAATTTTTAGCCATTCTAAACCGTTCGAATATTCGAACAAATTTTAAGAGTGCATCTATAGTGCATGCTAGGCTAATCAAATGAATCGTTTTGAGAAGTCATCACATTTTATCGAATCATAGAGGAGAGTGTTGTAATAAAATAACTTAGTTATTAAAGGTAGAGAGAAAATATACCATTTTTAGTTAAAATTCAACGTGGTCCAAAACGAATTCAACGTTTTCAAAACAAATTCACCGTTTTTCAAAATAAATTCAGCGACTTCCGAATCAAACTACACATCTTCTTTGCAAGTTGTACGTTTCAATGGTTATCTCTTTAAAAAAATTGTTGCATAACCTTCTTTTGCTTGCAAAAGAAGGTTATGCAACAAAAAATTAGAAACAACTAGCAAGTTAAGCAGTACTCCAGTAGTAATGCGATGCAAGTACAAATCAAGCAAATTGAACGATAAAACTACAAGTGATACAACAATACGATAAACAATACAGAATACAAATAACAACACAGCAATAACTATTCAAAATATCAGAATGAGCAAGCGAAAGTAACTCATTTTTTAGGCCTTCAGGCGTTTTGCAGTGTGATATGGATCTGCCAAGGCCTTTTTTAAGTCTGATATGGAGTTTCGTTAGAGCGATGAAAATCGTAGAAGCTGACACAGACGTCGAGTTTTTCATCCTTGAGAAATGGATGTCGCTCGACAACCACTTCGATGAGAAGCAAGTCTTAGCAATAAGCTTTTTTGCGTTGCTACCCATAGATTGAAAATTGAGTGCTGAAACAACGAGTGATTGGGTGTGAATTCAAACCATTACCTCCGCTAGTGCGCTCAACTATTTCGCCTTCTAGTTTGGACGAGTTGATAATGCTTCGTGCAGTGTTCTCTATGACATCAGCAATCTAAGCAGATCTTTCCGTCGACGAACCCAACTTGACCAAGATCTCCTTCTGACTCCGAGACACACGACTGTATCGGCCGCATTGCTGGCTTTGTTGAACTTGATCATTGCTCATGTTGCCTGCAGACGTGGCAAATCGCCCAATGACAAGAAAAAGTGGAGAGGTCCGTTTGCATAATACGGGACAAGCTCCCAGAAGAACGTTGAAATTGGTTTGAAAAACGTTGAATTTGTTTGGACAACGTTGAATTCGTTTAGGACAACGTTGAATTTCGTTTGGACAACGTTGAATTTTAACTGAAAATGATATATATTTGTAGAGATAATCATTATTCTAGATGAAACATGTATCTAGCGTTAGGAAAAAAAAGAAGTTTTGTGGTAGAAAGTCTTTTAGAGCAGACTTTTAGGCGTTTAGCCTTTCTTGAAAACACAGATTAGTGCAGCAACGCAGATCCACGCATCTCATCATAGAGCCGGAATCTGCGAAGAAGTCAAGGGATTTCAGTTGTGTGGTATGGCCTGATTGAAGTGCAATGTGTTTTTTTTGTGAATGACTTCTGGAAAATTTTGCATAGGCTTTTTTACGGAGACGGATGCAATGATCGTATGGAAGTTCGTTACAAAAAACCGCCTAGTGAGGATAGGTGAAAATTTATAAAGTACATTTTCAAATTCTACTTTCTTTTACTACTACAAGTCATCTTGTTCATTCTCATAAGAATCCCACTATATTGTGCAAATAAATAAGTAAATAAGGTAGAATTTTGACTTGGACTATGCCTGGTGCAGCAGATGATATCTTGTTCAACTCGTTGAACTCCAAGCCTTCTCTCACCGCATTTCGTTCTTTACAACATTGAGAGGTGGCATGAGTGGCACTGATAAGGAAAGGTTCCCAACTCATGGTGAGGTTTTGGGATACTATTTGGATAGGATTTAGGGCTCTGAGAGCAGAGTCCAGAACCACAGTTGGTTTTTGCTGAACGTTTTTTACAGCCCTAAATAGAGTTGTGAAGGCGTGTGCGCAACACTCATCAACTTCTACGACACCACACGAGATGTGCCTCGGTGGTGCAGTCAATAGGAGTGCCCTGTCGTAGGAGCACACCGGTGGGCTTTACAGTTCGATTACAGTCGATGTTTTTGCACGTATTAGTTTGTTGTTATTACACTTTCTCATGATCGCAGAAGGCAATCTTAGACAATCAATGCTTACAACAAAAGAAGGCTGTCTATTTGCGTCTTCGTATGTGCTAGTTCTTCAACTATTCATATCTGCACCATATCATTTCTCTGGGAATAAAAAGTCTTTTATATTATTAAATCGAAAGTCATATATTTATTATTTACGTTCTAGTCAACAGCCATAGCACAAAACTACGAAACAAGTGAGACACAAGCGCATGTCACACCAACAGCTTCTTACAAAAGTCAGGTACAACGTAACCAGCTGCTACCCACGCGAATGCCAGACACGGAGGAAACACCGGAGAACAGAACTCAAAGTAGGTTTGGCATATAATCCGCAATCAAATGGAACCGGGTCAGTCACGGGTGGAACCCTTTTTGTATCACATCATATCATATCATACTATATATAATCGGCTGTCACGTGTCCGTCACGGGGGGGGGGGGAAGGAAGCTAAAACATGCCTACGACAGTGCGGCGTATGCCAGCCAGGTTTTCTTTGAGCTTAACCATGGGCGATTACTGGCGAACTATATCCTTGGCGGCTGATCGTCCAAGTTTACGATGTGTTAAGCGGGCAACGCGTCAGGGTATGAATGGGGAACGAGCATAGAGCGTAGGGATTCAGGAGGCGCGCCATAGATGTCGTTCAGCGTGCGTCTGGATTCAGAAGATGTGCTGAAGACATCGTTGGACGTCGTTCAACGTCGTCAAACTTGCGTAGTTATTCAGAAGACCTTCGCTAGACGTCGTGAGTCAAGATTCAGAAAACCTGCGCTAGACGTCGTCCAGCGTGCGTAGGGATTCAGAAGACGTGCTGAAGACATCGTCTAACGTGCGTAAGTATGCAGAAAACCTGCGCTAGACGTAGTGAGTCAAGATTCAGAAGATTTGCGCTAGACGTCGTCCAACTTGCGTAGGGATTCCGAGTAAGGGCGACCAACAGGAGACGACCAACAAAGGGGGCCATTAGAGGGGGAGCGTGAATAGGGAGGGACCAGCGTTTTCCCTCAACATCGTTCAGTGTGTGTAGGAGTTCTGAAGACGGCTTACAGAAGTCGTGGAACGTGTGTCAGAGTGCAGAAGGAGTGTCATAGACGTCGTGGCAACGTAGTGACGGTATCGGTACCAGTGCCACATGTGTGTGCTTGACTCTCACTCCATTTCCTTGCCAGCACATAGGAAAGGAAGTGTTTCGGGAGGGGGGGGGGGAGTGGTAGAGAGAGTGACCAATACCGATTAATTTTATTCTTGATTTTGCTGAATAAACACCGGATTGGGACTCTCATTACCTGTTTCTCGACACGCAGAGAACGAGCGCTTCGGAGAATAAATCGCGTGCATGTGATGGAGGGTGGATGTGCTTCATATGCGCAGTGAAAATTCTGCCCTACCATATCGCACTGCACTAATTTACATATATAGTAAAACCAGTTTCTTTTACTGTAAGAAGACCTAAAGAAAAGAGGAGGAATATTGAGTTGTTGTATTCTCGGGGTTTGAGAAAGCATAATAAGATGTGCAAAAATGTAGGCAGCACTCGAGCTCGAAATGAAAATCTTTGCGGAGTGCTCCTACGAGGAAGCACTCCTACCAACTGCGCCACCGAAGCACATCTCGTCGGGAGTCTTTGAGGTTTATGAGTGTTGCGCACACGCCTTCACACCACTTTTTCAGGTTTTTAAAAAAGCGTACAGCGAAAACTGATTGCGGTTCTGGACATAGGGCCCTACATCTTTTCAAAATAGCATCGCAAAAGCTCACCATGAGCTCGGAACCTGTCTTTGTGAGGTTGGCGTTCTGTAATGGCAAAAAACCCCCTTTCAGTTAGTTTTGTCGTCAAGATGTGTTAAAAGTTCGTCTCAGACACTTAGGTAAAGAGTTCGTCTCAGATTCTGGCGAAATGGAGCGAACGCACCGTTCGATTCCGAACGAGTCGCTTGAGGTTAAAGGACAACTACCATAATATCGTAACGCGTAGTCAGTGAAGGCTGTGCTGCTCTACTCGGCTTTGCTATCACCATCACCACCTATATATAAAAGAGTTTGTCCGTCGAGTGAACTAACCTAAGTGAGATACGCCCATCACCCACAGCGAGAGCGGTCGAGTGATCTAATCTAAGTGAGATACGCCGCATAACCCACAGCGAGAGCGGTCGAGTGATCTAATCTAAGTGAGATACGCCGCATAACCCACAGCGAGAGCGGTCGAATGATCTAACCTAAAACCTAAGTGAGATACGCCGCATCACCCACAGCGAGGGCGGTCGAATGATCTAACCTAAGTGAGATACTCCGCATCACCCACAGCGAGAACGGTCGAGTGATCTAACCTATGTGAGATATCACCTCACCACCTATATATAAAAGAGTTTGTCCGTCGAGCGATCTAACCTAAGTGAGGTACGCCGCATCATCCACAGCGAGGGCGGTCGATGATCTAACCTGAATAAGAAACGCCTCATCATCTACAGAGCGGCCAAAATTTGCTATTGAACGTGGGATGCAGCAGGGGAAACGCAGCCCTTTACTGCATAACACAACAGCATCTACGCGCATTTCTGAGCATCCAAATTCAGAAGCCCACTTCGTGCCATTAGCATGATAAGAGTACTAAAGGGGTAAGGGTAGAAAGGGGTTTGAGGGTAGAGAACCGATAGCGATCAAGAGACAGCGACATAGGAGCATCGGGATGGTCGTTGGGGGAACAAGGAAGCAGGTCAGGAGGTGACACCAAGAAGAGTTTGGACAATATGTAGGGATCATTAGAGAGTTACCAATGGGGAGGGAAGCAGTAAAAAGGGTCAGCAATTGGATCCATTACCATTAAGAGAGACCGGATTTAGAGGATGTGACATCGATGTCACACAATGGGCGTTCGCTCGCCGTCGTCGTGTCGTGAGAGTGGGAGGCCTACTTAATTGGGGTAGAGTAGTAGGCAGGATCCCGAAGGGAGGAGGAGGAATCTACCTGGAAGAAGGGACCTGGAGGTGAGACCAGGACGGGGAACCAACAAGAAGGGAGCCGTAAGGTAATTCATCCAGAGAACAAGGAATCTGCCATATGCATACCCTCTTCATGCTCGACACAGCGGCGACCGTGCGCGCTTCTAAGCTTCTTGATCCAGAAAATGGGCCCTTTCCGTCGCGCAACAAGCATCCTGATCCTGAATACGTGTCACCGACCGTGCCGTGAGCATGGGAGGACACCTAAGGGGGTTGTGAAGAAGGGCAGTAAGGGGAACCTCTAAGGTGGACCAGGAGAGCGACCAGGATGGAAAGGAAGAACCCGGAGGAGCGGCCAGGACGATGAAACCAGCAAGAAGAGACCAGTAGGTGTCAATAGTGGAAGCAAAAAAGTGGGCCAGTAGTTGGGACCAAGAAGGTTATGACTAAAGAGGGGGAGGGAAGACCTGTAAAGGCGGACCAGCAATTAGATCCAGTAAAAAAAACGAGAGAGGGGGAACCTGGCTTCGGAAGAGATGTCAACGACTACTTGGAACGTTTGCTGTTGAGCATGAGAACGATTACGGAGGAACAACCTGAGGGACAGAAGTACTGCGCAGCACAAACCAGTAACATTACTGGCCGGTCAAGAAAGAATGTCTATGATGAAGGTACAGAAGTGGTGAAGGGCTTGATGCCGATAAAATACGCGCTAAGTCCTAGATGCTAGCAAATTTTATGAGGTACAAAAACTACTTTCCATAAGTCAGTGATGCTACAAAGTCGCGCGAAGAGCGCAAGTGCGAGGCACGCAGTTAGGAGTGTCGGGGCACTTGTCCTATACTACTATATATAAAGGAGCTAGCGGTTGTCCGTCCGTCCGTACGTCTGTCCGTCAGTCCGTCCGTCTGCTCATCCGTCTTGCCTTTCCCAGAAGTCGAGTCCGTGTTTGGGCTCCCCTCCCCCCCCCCCCCCACCTGATCGCCGCCGTTACCACGTCGCTCGTGCCCCTGAGCGTGGTTCTGCACGGGTCTCCTCTCTTCCTCTCCATATTCAAGTTCTTCCTCCCTTGAGTACCCCACCTGTTCGCACATTACTTCTACTAAGGCCTCTTATAACGCTCAAAAAGGCTCGTGTTTTTTCTCTATATCGAGATTTTTCTCTATTCGCTGTGGGCTCGTAATTATTGGCCGTTTGCGCGATCGACCTACGCGTCAGTTTGCCTGAAAAGGCCAATCTGTGCGGCAGTTCCTCGATACCAGCAGTGTTGATGTAATATTATCCGAACTCTCAAATGAACGCTTGACGAGGGTCGTTGTTGCTGCTCAACAGCGAATGTATCACTTCTTCTCTGTGTACGCTCCGCAGGTGGACTGCTTCGCGTGAGCCAAGGACTAGTTTCGGTACCTGTTTGATGAGAAGACAGCAGAGGTGCTGCCAGAAGACGCTGTCATCGCTGCAGGTGATACATAGCCACATTGGGTTGTAAATAAAAGATGGCTAGGCTACAGCCGTCATCGCTGTTTCGTTTATGGGACATGTAACTCTGATGGTTAGCAAATTTTTGAGTATACAGACTCGCATAATCTCATGGACGTGAACACAATGTTTCGAAATCGTGGCTCTCACCTTTTGTCTTTCTATAGCGGGAACGCCAGGACGCAAATTGGCTTTATCTTTGTAAGATGAGGGTTGTGGGCGGTAGTAAGGGGGGGGGGGCGGGGAGCGAACGGGAACCAGTAAAGTGGGAAAGTTCTGTGAAAAAGGAACCGGTAAAGGGGGAACTATTAAAGGAGGAGCAGTGGAGGTAGGACCAGTAATGGCAGCCAGTGAAGGGGAGGGGACCAGTAAAACGGATCAGTGAAGGTGAAACCAGTAATGAGGGAGCTATGAAGGGAGTGGGGGTGGGGCAGTAGAGGAGGGACCATTAATGGGGACCAGTGAAGGGAACCAATAAAGGGTACCACTTAGGTGAGGGGAAGCAGTAAGAGGGGCAGGAAGGGGAGACAAATGGTAACCAGTGAAGTGGGAAAGTCTTGTGAAGTGGGGGGGGGGGGGCGGTAAAGGGAGAACCAGTGAAGATGGACCAGTAATAGGAAAGGGATCAGTGGAAGGAACCATGTGAGGGCGGATCAGTACTTTTTCTTACTATCATCCAACTTGTATTTGACAAGAACGTCGTACGACATTGTCTAGATCAAGAGATGTGCCACAGATCAAACATTGCGAAGCATGCGTTGGATTTTCAGATGGCCTTTGAAAGGCAGCGAGCGTGTGCGTGTACATGTCTCTCACTCTCACTACTAACTGATGCGCACTACATTTTTTTCTGTTTCTGGCTGCACATGGGTATGATGGGAGGGGGGGGGGGGGTAGGGAGAATGACTTCGGGAATCGGAGGATTATTATTGCCGTCGGATATTTAGCGGTATAGAGCTCTCACAAAATTATCACAATCTGTTCCTCACCACGTAGAGAATGTGTACTTCGGAATAAATCGTCGTAAGTGCGATAGAGGGTGGATAAGCTTTATAGGAGCAGTTTTCAAGATTGCGCCCTACTGTCCCGCTTTCCCCTAGAACGAGTTTTTAACTGCAACGCGAGTAAGAAGGCCTAGACGGGGTGTTCTATTCTCGGGGTTTGGGGGTGAAGCCCCCAACCAGACGTTGGCGGCCGTTAGGCCGCTAAACGTCTTGTTTTTAATAAATCACTTTAGTTCTCCCTTTTTCACTCTTAGGATCAGTCTGGAATTCTAGCTTGAAACAAATCAAGCAAAATGATATACGAAGAAAGAAGTAGCATCACACAGAGCTGTTTGAATACCTTGATCGTTGCTGTCTCCCCATCCTTTAAAGTGATTAAGCGTTGACGTAATAAATATTCATTAATTCAGTACCTTTGTGAACAGACTAACAGTTGAAGATTTTGAACTATAACAATGGAAGTCTGCGAAGTCACCCCAGCGATTCTCAGCAAGACTTGTATGGATGTGTGGTGCATCCAACAGTGAGTGCAATGGAGAAGTTCGTTTTTGCTGCGAGTCACTACGTGATCCAAAATATCCAGAAATTTTTCACCTAACACATCCTTTTCGACTTGTAGCGAGTCGAAACCACTGAGTTTATCAGAGTGCTAAAGAGATTTTGGCCCACAATTGGTTTAATAGTGAAACGTTTACGCGAATTCGATTTAAAGTGAGTGCGGCAAGTTGACCAGCACTAGTCGCATGGAAGAGGATACCTACTCCCGAATTCGCGTCAATACGATTACTAAGCGAGTAATTTCTACCATATTCGGACCACTCATTAGGCACAGCAGAACGATCTTGACTCCCGTGATCCTTTTTGATGCCCTACAATAAAATATAGGTCTTGTTGAGAACCGCTGGGATAAGCTCACAGACGTCCCATGTAAGTACCAGAGTTATGGAGTACGGGAAAGGCCAGTCTGTATGTAGTGAAGAGAACAGCCTCGATGTGCGAGACTCGTCACATCATCTAGAATACGTTGGAAGCTTGAATTTTTTGAAGGACCCCGAAGTGAATGTTTTGAAAAGAAAAACGGTATTAACTGATTGGACCCTGCTTGAAATGAGGATGATGCAACAAAATGTAGCTAATAACTACATAGCCTAAGTTCTGCAGAAGCATAAATAGAAGAACAGAAGCGGTTGAAGAAAGGCGTTCTCACCTACTTCCGTCACATTGTAATGAAGCCATCAAAACAACTAAGATTTCCCATCGCTTTTTGTTGTGTGGACACCTCGAAAATAGCTCGCGTCGATGAATTTTCTCCATAGACTCGATAAGTAATTGATTCAGTCATGTGGCAAGAGGCTCCAAAGTCAGCATCTCATTCCAAAACATTTGCGGTATACCTTAATGAGTGAATTGGAGCATTGTAATGTCACAACAAAAGCGTCTCCTCTTTAAAATATGCAACGGTATCCACTAAATTTTTTTCACCTGCAACCTGTCACCTGTCGTCACGTTGATCATCGACTTGCTCGAGCGGGCGCCAGCAGTGTCTCCATTCGTCCCTGTCGCGTGCCAGAGTGGTCCAATGGATCCTCCTCGCTCGAGGGACACAACGAGCGTCATATCGGTCGTTCAGGGCCTTCACGAGGACCAACCGTTGGTGGACGTCCTGGTGTTTTTTTGACATCTCGCGGAATCCAGTCGGTAATGGCCCTCGTCCAGCGGGTGTTTGCGAAGCGCATTACGTGGCCGGCCCACCTAATTTTCGATGACTTGGTCCATGCGACAGCGTCTCTATCTCCAAACGTCGGCGAAGCTTGGAACTCCGGAGGCCTGCTCTCACTTGCGTGAGTCGTGTCACTCCGAGCATCGTCCTCTCGACTCCACGCTGCGCGACGCTGATCGCGTGTTCATCCTGCTTTCGTATAGCTCAGGTCTCTGAGTCGTATGTTAGGGCAGGAAGAACAGTGAAGTCGGTGAGCACGGAGTTGGACGTTCTCCGTCTTCTTCGCGACTTCTTCGACGCTCTTGAAAGCTCCCCAAGCCGCTCTTTTCCTCCTGCTCAGCTCTGGCGTTAAGTCGTTGGCCATGTTGATTTCGCGATCCAGATACACATATGCGGAGCATTCGGAGATGTTCGTTCCGTTGAGCGAGAATGGGGCATCAGAAACTTGTCCGTTCTTCACGAACATCGTCTTCGTAAGATTCAGCTGCAGTCCAGCGTTCCCACATAGACGATCGAAGTCGGCCAGCAATCGCTCCGCCTGACTGATGCTCGGTGTTATGAGCACGATGTCGTCAGCGAAGCGCAGATGGTGCAGCTGCCGGCCGTCGACCTTCACTCCCATGTCTTCCCATTCTAGTTCGCGCATGACGTTTTCGAGGGTGGCGCTGAAGAGCAGCAGAATTTATTCTATGATCCTTGCACAGGGCGAAAGCTCCAACATGGTTCAGCACCTAATCGTGGCGAGACGGCGCAAGCCCTTTGCGCGATGTATGGGAGGATTTTCATTTGAGTAAGACTCCAACAAGTTGACTTGGAGTTCACCAGTTCTTGGCTAGTCTGAGGCAAACTCTTATTTATTTATCGATTTATTGGAGCGCTTCATAAACACACGTAATAATCAAACAAGGGATATGTCAGAGACAAACTTCAGACAAACAATAACACTTGGAAGAAACAATCTGAGAAGACGGAGAGACGAAAAGAAAGCTGAGTTAGCCTTGTTGGAATAAAGTAGGCAACTGCAACTGATTGACAAACAAATCAAAACAAGATAGCGCAATCAAATTTAAACAAACATTTTGCGAATAATAAGGTTTTAGCCCTTAACACAACTCTTGCCACATCTTGACGACAGAACTAACTGAGAATGGCCTTCTTGCCATGACAGAACACCGACCGGAGTGCCACTCATGCCACCTCTCAACGTTGGAAAGAGCGAAATCGGTGGGAGAAAACTGGGAGTTCATCGTACTGTACAAGATAAAATTTGCTGCACCAGGCATAGCTAAAGTCGAAGTTTTATTTAATTGCACAATAAAGGCCGCACAAAAGGGGCATAAAATGGACATATTGAATTGTAGATAACATGAAGTGAGAAATAAGAAATTCGGAGAAATCACACCACAAACTAAAGTTGGTTAACTGTCTAAGCCACCTTTCTAAAAAGAGTAAGGGCCGTATGCAGATTAGAAAAAAATCCAGAAAAGTTGGTGAGAAACAATCTACTATAAATAGCTTATAGGAGGAGACAGGGTGAGGATGAGAATCTGAAGCAGAATAGCAGTGGATCGCCAACATTTCGGTTCTTGATATCGGCTCCGGACACCAACGTAGTAGGTCCGACAACTAAATCAAAAATCCATATCTTACTGCTGTTAGGAAAAAACAGAAGAGTCGTATGTAAACTTAATGTGTCATAACAAACAAGGCCGGGTAGTGAAGCGGTAGAGCAGCAAGAAGTAAAGAGCCACGGTTTTTTTGGAAGATTCACCGTTACTTCTCAATTTTCAGACCATTCCATCATCACCTTTACGGATTGAGATGAGGCTTGACAAACTTGCGTTTTATTGCCACTGTTGTAGGTTTCGTAAATTCTACATCATCAGCATACATTTGTACCTTCACCTTAGGGGGAGTAACTAAAATTCCTGAAAGACTGATAAAGAGAAGAACGGAAAAGGACTTGTGATAACACCCCTTTCTGAAAGCGCTGCTACAGCATTTTGAAAAAGAAGAATGCACCGTAGGCACCTGTAAGTAATCACAGGGCGAATTACATCCCTCGGTGACTACACGGCACCTACTTACAACACGATACTTACGGAGTACATGGAGGACAGAATTTCGTATTATGAAGAAAAGAGGACTGGGAGGGAGGAACTCACTGACGAAAAAATTTTACCGAATGCTTCTGCGATTCTAGTGTTGCCAACGAAGACGGAGAGCTAAATAGTTAAGTTTGTGATTCGAACAAGTAGGATGTTCCATTGCCTGTATTGCCTAGAAAGAGTTCAAAACAATTTCGCACCTAAACTTCTGGCATACATGTGTAGTTTCCCGCAGCACGGTAGAAAAAATAGACTTCGAGAGTTTCCCTCGCTTGTAAAGTGTTTTTGACGTTCCATGGCTCACAGATAGCTGCATCGCACCGCTTAGAGCACTAACATGAAGAAATTATTTAATTTGGTGAATTCGAGCACAAGGGTATGCTAAACCTCACACTACCCCGATCAAAACTCTGGCTATGTGCCAGCTCCCTCTTTCACATAAAGAGCAGGCAGCGGGCAACTCAGTTTCGCAAATAATTTCATTTCAAAGGTTTCCTCTCCTAAACGATTGAGGCGCTTTGTCAACACATCACTGCTGAAATGCAGTATTTTATCAAATGGAGTTTGTCAAGTACTGACTGCTTTTGGTTTCACCCACTATTTTTGTAATATTTGTTGTTACAAGATGTTACGTTGTGAACAAAACTCTTGCACCGGGCGGGACTCGAACCCGTACCTCTGCACTCCGGACAGCGATGCTACGCTAGTTATTTTTAAGTTTTCGCTAACATAATAAATTAATATATGATACCCTAACTTGCCAACAATGTGATCGCACCCACAAATGTTCCGTACGCCGCTTTTCTTCCTCCTTCCGATAGAATAACAAAGTCAAAAATACAGAACAGAAGGCTCTGAAACAGCAGGAAACCGATAATCGGGATATAGAAACCGAAATTCCGTACTTCGTTTACTGAAAAAATGCTACCATGATTTCGGCTGCTTGGTTCTAGCCTTGTTGAAGCGAGCACTGCCAAAAATACGTTCCTCCTGTCATTTTCTCGCTTCTCAGTGTAACATTTCGACACTCATGACAAACAACCTATGACAAGATTCTTTCCATTATTCCCTCTTATAGAGACGTTTTCAATAGGAGTGTGAAGACTTAGATAGCCAGCCGCTATCACCAAAGAATATTCGATAACAACTGCGTGAGTGTCTCTATCAGTTTCGAATAACATGACCACAAATTTCGAAATTTTTCCCAATAAAAATCCGACAGCGCGCAGGGAGCGACGTGCCAACGACGCCTGCTTATCATTTGTTCATAAGATTAGCGCCGAACTCTACTTCCCATTGATTTCCGAACGACAGAATCGGCCTCTGGTTTCGAAAAATACCGCTGAGATGTCTCGTCTTGGCATTTTTCTAGCTGTGTCCTTCTTCTACTCTACCTCGTCATGGGTAAGCGCCTACAAGATGGCTCTGTTTGTGCCCGACATCTCCAACAGTCAGGTAATTTCCATCCGTTCGCTCTCATTCCGTTTAGAACATTGTTTGAAACAGATCCACATCCGTTGAAGGTGCTCTTCAACACACGGGTGGCGGAGACGTTAGCGAAGGCTGGTCACGACGTCACATTGATTATGATCTCACTCAGCGACGAGATGAAAGGAAGCTATGTTAACATCATGAAGGAAGTTTCAAGTGAGTTGGCATCTATTTGGACTGCATCACGGTCCAATAAATTTTGGTGGTTTTGCTACACAACAGAACGCAGTTTTCTTTAAGGTTTATTTCCATCTCACATTTCTAGGTTTCGTAATATATCCGAAAGTGAATAGATAAAAATACGTCGGCTTTCTTTCTCCTTAAATTATTCTTTCTTATTTTTTTATAATAAATAATTAAATTTATATTATTGTTACATCCGTTTCACTTTCATTACCTTTTACGCCGGGATCGGCGTCCGGCTTCTGACTTACTATCTCGTCGTCATCGTCGGGCTCCAAAGGCGTCCATCTCGTCCTTCAAATCCACCGTAGCGGGAAGTTTCTGCCCATAGAGCCGGATGAGACCGCTGGGACGTTGGAGCAACCGTGACGCATCGGCGGCGTTTGTCCGTCAGATCTCAGCATGCCATCCTCCGCCGCATCCCTCTTTTATACTCGCTTTCTGAGAATCCCCGGCATTCCTCCATGAATCATCGTGAACGTGAGTTCACGACAGCATCCGATTTAAGAAGACACTTGAGGTTTCAGATCACTTCTTCTTCTTCTTTATTTTTTTTCAAAAAAAGCTCTGAATTGAAGCAGGCGGATGTGTGGCTCAAAAAGATAAATGTAGGTGGCGCATTGATCACATCCTTTAAGAAACGTATTGATGCGTTTTATATTCAGCCACTACCTCGAAAACTTTAAAGGACCTCCAAGCCTTTAAAATCGGTTTTAAATAAGTACAGGAAGCGCCTCTGACTCCTTGAAATCAATTTTAGGTACAGTTTGAAGGCCATAATGTTCATTCTCAAACTATGTTACAAAATGCAAGACTTCACACTCTAGGCTTCGATTGTTTATTTGGCTCGATACCGCTACGCTGCAGTTCTGTTCAACTTGACAAATTGTAGTCTTATGCTCCTTCTTGAAATCCAGAGGCCAGATTCGTGAATGACTTTACCCAGGGTTATATGGGTAGAGGGTAGAAATTAAAGCATTACCAGAATTCAGAAGATCGTGGAAATGGGTGAATAGTGGGACAGAATTACTATAACATTCACCGAATTGTATCATATATATAATATATGGTGGGATCATGAATACCAAACTTGCCCCCTACCCACTCTCTCCTGTTGGTAAACTTACACATTATCATTAACCCGTTGCCTTACCAATCGTGAATCGGGCCCATGTCGCAACAACAGTATAGTATAGCTTCCAGAGAAATATGCGCCCACAAAGTGTTCAAATGACCAAAGCCTTGTCGACAACTAGACTACCAGAAAGAGTTGGGCTTTGGAAAGAGAAAGAAAAGTTAAATAAAAACGCCAAAAAGGTGAATGAAGAGTGAATGAAGAATGTCAAGGAAGATGTGCAAATTCTGACAGGGAGCCAAGCGAATATGCGTGCTTCAGTTTTGGAGTAAAGTGATTACATCGCAGTTTCGACCCTTTCTTCCTGCTAGAACCGCAAAGGTTTAGACGATTGTATGAGATTTACGATCCTCTCCTAGATTCTAGATTCTCTAAGTCAATAAGGTTGTGGCTTTCCAAGCATAGCTTACCACCTTTGGGATGTCTCGCACACAAAATTTCAGCTTTCATGTGATTGTTTCCCTGTCGGTTAATGATCAAACACATCCTGGACGAGGAACAACATCACTGAAGCTAGTGCTTTCCCAAGCTTTCCTGTCTTAGTTTTTGGGTATCCATTTAAAACCCTTAACGTTGTGGTCCTAAAGTTGAATCACCTCTATCACTTTCCGCCCTTCATGATGTCGGGTTGCTCCATGCAGACCAGCAACGTGTTGAATCGTCCTGTCGCGTGCCAGAGTGCTCCAGTGGATCTTCCCCAGTCGAAGAGCAGTTCAGGTCTTTACAAGGAAATGTATTAGTGGGCGTCCTGGTGTTCTCTTGACAACCCGCGGAATCTAGTGGTGACGGCTCCCTTCCAGCAGGTGTCGGCGAAGCGCATTACCTGGCCGGCCCACCTAATTTTAGACGACTTGGCCCATGCGATAGCGGCTCAGTGTCATCGACAACGAGAACTCCGGAGAGTTTCTGTCACTTGCGTGAATTGTGTCACTTCGACCATCGTGCTCTGTATTCCTGGTCGAGTTCTCATCCTTTTTTCGTGTAGCCCAGGTCTCTGGCAATGGGACGTTCTTCAGAGTCACATGAAGGACAAAATAGAAAAGATGGGGAAGGAACCGGACGTCATTCGCCTCCTGCACGACTTCTTCGACTCTCCTGAAATTTCCCCTCAAACCGCCTGTTTTATCCTACCCAGCTCCGGTATCAACAGGCTAAAGTTGTTTACGGTTGAAAATGATTATCCCTGTAACCGCCTATTCCTCTTTGTTATGTCCATTCTTTGTTTCAGTTTATCGAGTGAATGCATCATTCGGCCTAACAAAGGAGGACTTTGAAGAAGACCAGGAAAAGACTCTGTTTGAGGCAAGCGATGAATACGTTTTTCCCAGTTAGTCAGTCTGGGCGACAAGTTTGTTTTAGGATATGCCAGTGTGGGACTCAAGGCAGCGTGCCAGCATGAGCAAAAAGACGGCAGCTCTCACAGAAAGCTGTCGCAGTGAGTCTTGTGAAGAACAGTTAATGTTTGCCTTGAGAGCAAATTTATATATTCCATACCTGCTTTTCAATTTTGAATTTGTTAAAAGGGAATTTTGTAGTCGGCGAGTGGCACACTTCCGCGTTATAGAGAGGAGGCACTTTGAATACGTAAATGGCTTTTACAGCCCTCTTCTTGGACGAGGATTACATCCATTAAAACATCGGCTCTTTTTTCATTCCGCTCAAATCTTTGCGTTACTACCAGCTGAAACCGTTTTCTTTTACCTTGCGTCACGAATAAGACTCAACTTTGATGTTGGGGCGTATTCAGCTGTATTAAGGATTCCGTCATTATTGTCAAGAGCGTTAACGAAGCAGCCTAAGCCCGATTTAGACATGGTTATGATTTAGACATGATTTAGACAGCTTCAATGACTGTAAGCTTCGAGGTAGCCCAATGTATTTAAGAGAGTAACTTCCAGTAACTTCTTCCTTTGCTCGATCCACTAAAGCGCTTTTTGGACAAATTCTCCTTCTTTGATCCCTTTTAACCTAGGGTGGGTGTTCGCCGATTTTTCATGCTCCACTTTGATAGGAAGAAAATATTTTTACTGACTTCGTAACGGAGAAGGCTGTAGAAGGCGAACCGCCCATGCCAATAAGCCTGAAGTGATTCCAATCAGGCGAATAAATAGAAATATGCTGCCACGCGGAATAAGTGGTTGGATGCGATCGAACGCGATGGAGTCACCTCAAACTTGGGTAATTAAATCTTTATTTTAAATATATACACAAAACAATACGCGGGCGACTAACGCATAACACATTAGAGCATCGATGGTAACACAACACGATAGAAACGGACTGATATGGAAAGCAAAATATGACTACAACTATGAGGATCAAACAAGGTAACAAAATACACTTCAACAAGAGCAAAAAACACTAGACAAAACCTAAACCAGCCAAATGAACCGGCAAAGAACATTAGAAACGATTATAAGAGCCAAATCCCCACTATAGGAAGATACTGAACCCACAGGAGGAAATGGCAGGGCGACACAATGCAATACAAGCGCATCTGAGCAACTAGCACAACACAAGATCAGGATTCATGCAACGCAATCAGATAGGATAACAATGCAATAAGAGAGAGCGACACTATTACACGAACAACACACAAAATACACGAGAACAATAAAATATGCACAAAATCGGAACCAGAAGGACACGCGCAACGAGTGCGAAGGGAGAAACCACGGACACATACACGCGCAGAACGACAACCCCTCCTAACGACCCCTTCCGGACGCGCACAGCCGCTCGAATGGCTGCCAAGCCCATGAAGAAGGCTGGGAGCGCTGATTCCTAGGAAGACCCCGAAAACCAGGAAACCCAGAGAAATAGCCCGGGGAAGGAGGACACCCAGAGCGCGCGCGGCGGCGGTCGAAATGGGGCGCGGAATCCTTCAAAGGAGACGACTTGTCGTCAGAGAAGCACTGCAAAAATGTTTTTTCTCCGTTTCTCTTGGACTCATTTGCTAAGAGAGCGAAGCTGATTAACGAAAGACAACCATTCGCAGCCAATCGTATGGTTCTCGAAGGCAATCATGCGGATGGAGTGGAATACTGCGTCCGAACTACCGTAGCGCGTGTAGCGCAGTCGGAGGAGGCGCCTGCTGTCGCCTGCACCCGATACCAGGTTCCTGGTTCGGATTTCCCGCCCAGGCCAACCAAGCCTTCCATCCCTCCGGGGTCGGTGAATTGGTACCAGACTTTTCTAAGAAGGGTAGAGCGCTGACTTGTTCATCGGCTGGCCACCGCAAGTCATTGTATGGCCAAACACGCATTCAAATCGCTTCCACGACATCCCGTAGAAGTATGATGCGTGGCGCATCTTAAAGGGATTGAATAACGCCTCCTTTATCCTTATCCTTTAACTACCGTACCTCGACGTTTTAGCGCATTTGAGTTTTGCAGTCTCCTGTTACTCACTGAGACGAATCTCATCCAACAGTGGGATCGGGAGATCTAATTAAGGCTGTACTCTTCTTTTTTGAGAGAAAAGCATTCAGGAGTTGCTTTGGAGTCGGATGCTGTCACCTACGCACTTCGAAGCTACAGTGTAACTTAAATGTTATCTTGTTGGAAGTAATAGGAATAAAGGACGGTGTTATTCAATCCCTTTTTGGATGCACCACGCAGTATACTTCTACGGGATGTCGTGTAGGCGGTTTGAATGCGTATTTGGCCATTCAATGACTTACGGTGGCCAGCCGATGAACAAGTCGGCGCTTAATTCCCAGACAAGTCTGGTACCAATTCACCTACCCCGGAGGGATGGAAGGCTTGGTTGGCCTGGGTGGGAAATCCGAATCAGGAACCTGGTATAGGGTACAGGTGACAGTCGGCGCCTCCTCCCACTGCGCGCCCGCTTAATAAAAATAAGAAGACGAGGAAATGCTCTATTAAGAAGTCTATAATAAAAAAGCGTGGTCACGCAGTCGGAGAAACAGAATATTGCGTGCACGCCGAATCGAGGTTCTTGCTTCGGATTTCCCACCTAGGCCAACCAGGCCTCCATCCCTTGGGATAGCTGAATTGATACCGCTCTTGTCTTGGGAGGATAGAGCGCTGTGTTGCGCATTCAAATTGCCTCCACAATACCCTGCAGAAATGGAATTTTTCATCTAAACGATTTCATCGTTCATTACTAGGATAGAAGCATGGAGTGGCCTTTAGGCATGCCATAAGAAAGTTCTGAGTTTAGCTCGTTTCATTTTCGTTCTTTCCTTTAGAGACGGTTGAGAACAAGGAATTTCTCAAGTGGCTGGTGGCGCAGAAGTTCGATCTCGCCTTTGCTCACATTTTCGATGTTTGTCCTATTGGTCTGATTCACTATGCAAAAATTCCTTCGTGGATTTGGCTAAGCAGGTTCATACTACCGACTATCAATCCTATTTTTTATTACGTCGAATTTGACGCTGTTCAAATCAAACTGGACACTCTTATAAGCTAATTTCAAGACTTCTTCTGAAATCAAAGAGAACTTTTCGAAACCAAGCCGATCTTCAGGCAGGTTACGCTACAGACTGATAGCGTTAATGCTGCTCACATAGCATCTAAATGAGATATGTGTGTACCTAACAGTTATAGTATTGTTTTCGTTGTATCTTCAACAGATGTCAAACTCCATGCAAATAAAAATTTACTATCAATAGAAAAAACACGCGACGCGTTGGAGGATAGCATGGCGCATTTCCTTCGGCACTAAAAATGGCCTTTTCCTGCGTTAAAAAAGCCTTCAACCATTATTTTTTCTTAAAAAATAAGAATTGTATAGAAAAATAAAAATATTCAAATATCTAATGTGTCCCAAAGAGCGTTATTCCAAAATAATTTTCCTTGAAAAAAATTATTCTAACCTTTTTGGAGAGCCTCTATTCAATGTGAAAAAGGCTCATTTCCATTCGGAAGAGTCCTCTACAATTTCAGAAGTCTTAGGCAAGCTTGAAGAGTGTCCAATTTGATTTGAAAAGTGTTCAATGGTGCATAACCTGTGGAGCATTCAGCAGTGCTTTACAGCGGCGGCTTGGCGGATTTTATGGCGCACTACATGGGAGTACCAACGTTCCCCAGCTACAATCCACGTACGTGAACTTCATAGTCTTTATGCTTGCGTTTCTGGCGGTTTGCTACTCGCGTATCCGAGCTTCTTTTCTGTAATGCCCTTCCGCTTTTTGTTTTTTTTTTGGATGTGTGCTCATTAGGTGTGTTTCAGCAATGATGATGGAGAGCAGAGATAATATGAACTTCTTAGAGAGGACGAAAAGCTTGATTGGACACACAGTAGTAAGGGTATTGTGGAGAAGGTACACCTTTTTCTACCGTTCTTTATAAAACATAAAAGATAAAGGATAAAGGATAAAGGACAAATTGTTAGACAGACAGACAAATTGTTTCAATTACAAAAGTCCTCTGCTTTTATAGAAGTCACTTTCCCGATAACCTTTCTGGCTAGTCTCGTGCGCTGCTTGTGCTACATGAGTGTCTCAATTGAAAACGGCTACGTCTTGTTCGCTGCATTACACTATTTGTGGGTATTTAGCAGAATGCTAATAGATCTTCACGACCTCCCAAGGCAGCCTTTGGGGTGCGTACCACTTTAGAGAGGGCTTTGAGATACAGGGCCCGCCCCAAAGGTTAATTGTGTGTTACGCCTACTGGTAGTAGTATCGTGAGGCATCTGCTAATGTACATACCCATGGTCAGGGCACCTCCGTCATGACATCACCAGGTGCTCCACTCAAGCTTTGAGATACAGGGCCCGCCCCAAAGGTTAATTGTGTGTTACGCCTACTGGTAGTAGTATCGTGAGGCATCTGCTAATGTACATACCCATGGTCAGGGCACCTCCGTCATGACATCACCAGGTGCTCCACTCAAGCTCAAGGACGGCTTTACTCAATTCCTTTTGGGATGCGCCGCGCATTCTACTTCTACGGGATGTCGTGGGGGCGATTCACCAAACAATGACTTGCGGTGGAAAGCCGATGGACAAGTCAGCGCTCTATCCTTCCCAGACACGTCTGGTACCAATTCACCGACCCCGGAGGGATGGAAGGCTTGGTTGGCCTAGGCGGGAAATCCGAACCAGAAGCTTGGTATCGGGTGCACGCGACAGCCGGCGCCTCCTCCGACTGCGTTACACGCGCCCCATAAAACATAGTATTAGTTTAATCGCGCATATTCCTCTTCATAAGGTAGAAACTTGAATACGAAGGCCTTTTTGCGCCCCCATTTCGCGTAGAAGTGTTCGCTTTGAAGACCAATATGAAAATTCTGCAAAAGTTGATGATATCAGCACTTCATCTGGTTTCATAAAAAAGTTGGAAATTTCAAAGATTCAAACAAAAGAAAAAACGACATTATGTCAAGTGCACAGTGATAGCGGAATTATTCGGAATGGTTACAATCTCTAACAAAGAAATAAATTTAGGATAAACAAAATTTAACGAGCCCAAAAGCCAAGGGAATGGAATTTTGACAAGTGCAAATTAAGCCTTTTTGGGCACGTCGCCCTTTTTACAATAACAAGTTAGCATGTACAAGGAAACAGACTTTAGTCAGAGTTGAAGAAGCTCGAGATCTAGGTTTCATAACTACAAGAAATCTTTCCTTCAGCAAACACTGTGGCCTTCCAGTGAGAAAGGCGAATTACCGCATTTGTAACCTATTCCGAGTCTTGAGGTCAAAGATTCTGGAAGTTCACATCCGTGCCTACAGCACCTATGTGAGGCCAATCGTAGAATTGGGAATAACGGTCTTCAATCCAATAATCCAAGTTGTTACTTGGACAAGTAACAACTTGCATCAAAGACAGAATACTTGTAAGTGCTTGTTGAGACAGACTTTATACTTGTTGTCGTTTTTTGAAGAATGGTAGTATGTTTTTGTTCGCTAGCTCACAGGGTTTCATTGTTTGACATAATCTTATTCATGTAATAAATAAATAAATAAATAAATAAATAAATAAATAAATAAATAAATAAATAATCCAACCAAAAAGAAGGATATCGATCTTCATGAAAGCATTCAGAACAGCTTCACCAGAGAACCGATGATGAGATTTTTCCCAGTGAGATATGACATGATTCCTAAAGGGCCTCAGAGATCAGAACTATTTGGTCTGCCTTCACTAATGAGCAGAAGAAAGAGAGCAGATCTTATCATGATCTTTAAAATTCTCACCAAAAAGTTGAACAACAACACAGAAGAATTCTTAGACGGGGAACTGACGATATCCGTAAGAGGAAAGCTCAAACTACGTGTACCAGTTGCAAAGTCAAGATTTAGAACAGATTTTTTAACATATAGAACTCTCATTGAACTAAACATGCTTCTTGGTAGATACGACGATATTATGACTATGTCCGCACATGTTTGGAGTAGAGCTATTGCTTGTTGATGTTTTTAAGTGTGATTGTAGCTGACAAACGTGTGATTGCGTTTTGTCCTTGTTTTCGTTTGCGTTTCATTTCTCTACGTTAATTGTGTTTGTGTTTGAATAAATAAATAAATAAATAAACCGCAGTAATGACCAAGAACTGTCTGTTTTTCTTAAACTCGAGTGATGGCTTACCATTTCATTGGTAGTCGCGCATGATAAACCTTAATGGAACAACTAGTTGGTATAACTCGAAGCTTCCAAACGAAGCCAAACCGTTTTAGAAGCTTAATTTATGTATATATATAATGGTAAATAAATTTTTTAATTGGCATGTGTTTGCATCCCCCATTTTCGAGTCACACTTCACTGAAAATTATTTTGCTATTCAATATTAAGAACTTTTGTAACCATTCAATTCCTATATAGTCTTGATCAAAACCCCAATGTTCCTTTGGACGTCCCACACAAAGCTCTCAATTCTTTGGTGTCAAAGATCTGTTCATGTGTGAATGAAATCTTTCAGAATGTTTGCTGACCGAGAGACGGCAATCTTCCGCGAGCTGATTGATCCCAACTACCCTGACCTTGTTGACGTCGCTAGTCAGTGCCCGTTGGTGAGAACGTTGCTATGTAAAATCACTTTACTCTATAGCAAAGCATGGTAGTTTAGGTAATGGTAAACTCAAACGAACTCTACGATTTTCCGCGACCAACGTTAGCGAAAATTGTCAACATTGGAGGAGTCGGAATGCAGTTCAAAGATGCACAGCCGCTATCGAGTGTACGTTTCTGTTGTTTAGTGAAGCTTAGAACGCGACTAGAGGAGTAACGGGAGTAGATATACCAGTTTCACGTCGACCTGTACATTTTCATATTAAATTGGACACTTTCACGTCTAATTGGACACTCATCTAAGCTAGCCCAAGAAATTTGAAATCAATTTGAGCTCCTTCTAAATGGAAATGAGCCTCTTAAACCACAACACAAAGCTTCACACTCTGGGCGGTTAAACTAACAGGTTAAACTACAAGCTCTCCTAAATGGCTAAAATAATTTTTGAAGAAAAATCGGGATAACTTTTTCTAAAAGTTTTTATTTCAGCTGCCCGAATGGGTGTAATAACTTTATAAAAAAATTTCAAAAATACTAAATTAAATTTAGTTGAACAAGAGAGCAATCATTTAGTGGGTTAAAAAACCAAATCATGCCATGCCCTCGAAAAGCTCATCGCGATTTTTGTTTGATTGATAGCGTACATAATGCTGCTTACATACAGTATTAAAGTTAGGATATGTATTCTTTACTATTACCTGTGTTCTATCGTGTGAAGGCAAAATTCAAGGAAAGCGTAATTTAGCTATCTATGGGATAAAAATCGTGACGTCCTGTAGAGTGTCGAATAGAGAGCATGGCACAACTTTTTAAACCAACCGTAAACCATTATTTTTTAACAAAAACGAGAATTTTATAAAATTTCAAACAAAGTGTTTACTTATCGGGTAAGCGAATTAAACTTTGAGGAAGTTTCTATAGCAAGGTTTCACTTGCACAAAAAATTATTCCAACCTTCTTGAAGAGTATGTACTCTAATGTAGCATAAGCTCATTTCTTTTTGGAAGAGTTCGTTTGATTTAAAAAATCTGGTAGAATAAAAGTGTCCAATTCCGGTCATAACGTTTTGCGTTGGTCGTATTCATACTTGTGTCAGGTTTTTGGTTCTTATTTGGTTTCATGCACTTGTCCACCTGGGCTCAGGGTTGGTACTGCCCCTATGGGTGGGAGGAGAAGAAGCTGATGAGGCTACTCCAAGGAGGAAAGACGGCAAAGTTCTATGCTGGAGTGTCCACCGCAGGTAAATTGGACCAATACGTGTCATCACGAACCAGTACGCTTCAATACGTGACAAGGCAATCCATGGTCTCTTCTCTGTGTGTTTAAGTCCTTCATGGTGACCCACAGGTCATTCCGTGGGGCTAGAAGGGGTATCGTAAGCAGGGATTGCCTCTGCCTGCGGGGTCCTTGCAACACGGCAACAATTTCACAAAAGGGCCAAGTTGAATTCAAAGACAGCTTTTTCTAGTTTGTGGTGGAAGGACGTCCAGAAAGAAAAAACGCGCAATGAGCGGACGAGGAGGCAGCAGCATATCAGTACTCAAAAAAATTCGAGGTGTCGTGACGTTTCCCACGCGTAGGACGATTTTTCACCGGTTTATCTAGTGCGAGACCGTTTGACCTAGGCCCCTCTCGCTGCAACTTGTAGTAAGCGTCAGCTCGTAGACAGTGGAAAATTACATGTCATCAAATCCACTACTGTGCTCAAGGCGGTCGAAGCCCATGGGCTGCCCCCGTCCCCTCATTGCGCCGAAAAAATATAGTAGATGCCTACCTGCGTAATTTCTCACGTTCAAGCGGCATGTTCTCAAAAACGAAAAATAGTAGCCGAGGTTGCATTTGTGAGCTCACTTTGAATTAACTTCTGTCTTCTTCCAGGAATTCCAACAAATCGTTGACAACTCTGAGGGACTGGTGATTTTCTCATTTGGATCCGTAACACAGGCTCACAAAATGCCGCTAGCATGGAAGAACGCTTTCCTAGAGGCCTTTTCTCGACATCCTAAACTCAGTTTCGTTATGAGATACGAAGGAACCGATCTTAAAGGTGACAATATATTCAACATAAATAGAATAATATTATCAAATGATTGTGTTAACTCATCCATATAGTTGTATTATAGATAAGCTGCCTCCAAATGTGCATTTATTCAAATGGCTTCCGCAAGCGGATTTGCTGGCGAACCCGAAAACCGTTGCGTTCATCACACATGGAGGATACAACAGTTTGCAGGTATGAACACTTTCAAATCAGTTTCTTGAGCTCTCAAGTGGCTGGTATCGAAGTTGTAAACTGTCACAACGATGATTTGTTGCGTTCAAAACTGCTAGCGCCAGGCGGGACGCGAACCCGCACCTCCCTCTGACCGGGCGGGAATGCTCTACGCCTTTACACCACCGGCGCCGTTTGATCGAACGCAACATCCACACCTCGTGGGACCGATCAGCACCCACCCGTTTCCGGGATGAGCTGGCCGCTGATATCAGCATGGGACCAGTTAAGCTGATGGTCTTGATAGAAACAATTCAAATCAGTTTCTTTAAGCCTCAATTGGCTGGTATCGAGGTTGTAAACTGTCACAACGATGTCTTGATGCAATCAAACACATGATCACTTTCACTTTACTTTCATCAAACCTCACCCATTGTTAAAAAATCGAAAAAATATTTTTATTAAAAATCCACGTGAACACCAGTCTACTTGAAACTTTCAAATTCAGGTTGTGATAACACGAACGAGCATAGAATTCAAACACGAAAACCGACTAAGACCTTTGTGGGCTTGTTTTGAAGCGAATCAAATCTAGAACATAGGATTTTTGTTTGATGAACAGCGGAGATGCTTGGGTAGAATTAGAAATTCGATTCATAGAAGCAATCACAGATTACATACAGTACGTCTTTAAAATAGATGGTTCTACGAGCTTCGTCTTGTCTGTTCGATTCATGTGATTGTCATGTTTATTAAGGGGGGGGGGGGGGGGAAAGCAAAACTAATGAGACTCTCTATGCCGTATATCTCGTGCTTGGAGTCTGGTTTCGTGCTTATCGTATTTGTATGATTGTATGTTACTTACCGAAGCCCATCTGAGAAGTTACCACTTCCGCCCTTTCCAGAAGCATGCCAAAACACCAGCCTGTCTCATGCCGAAACCCCAGTCTGACGAGTCGACCTGTGTCGCGCAAATCTCGCCCAATGCCCAACCCCGAGCAACCTGGGCTCAATAGTCACGCAAGATGAGAAGCACGTCTTCTTCCTTAACACTGCCAAGCAGCGAGTCTGGGTGAGGCCTGTTGACCCGTTACTGACCTTCGTTCGGCGAGATGTTCACGGCAAGAAGCACCTTCAGAGTTTTGGGTCTGCGCCCATGGACCGGTATACTGGAAGCTGTTCACCAAAAGCACGACGATGGACTCCAAGGCCATGGTAAACAAAATAGAAGAGATGGACCCGTGACTCGAACTTATTCAGTCGCAGCGCGTCAAGAAGCTCCTCCTCTTCGAGAACGCCGCACCCCACCGGGAACAAGTGACCACGGATAAGCTTGCCCAGCTGGGCTACGTTCACATGCTTCACCCTCCGTATTCCCCGGACATCTCTCCATGCGATTACCACTACTTCTTGGACCTACGGGACTTCGTGGTCGGAAGGGACACAAGAACCCAAGCAGTCCTTGACAACCATATCGAGCAGTTGACCAACACCAGGCCCAAGCAGTTCTGGAAGGATGGAATCAGGAAGTTGGCTGAGCGATGGCAGCAAGTCATTGACCTTGATGGCATACACATTCCTCAGCATCGTTGACTTGTAATTGAGTTATAAAGAGATAAAGAAATTTGCCGAATGTGTTCCAATACTTTTGCTCACCCCTAATATGTGCATCTGCACGTATCGAGCGAGGTTTTATGATAAACTTTTACAACAAAGAAACATTTTGACAACTTGACAAAATGTAGGGTTCTATTTGGAAAGTAACCAGCTGAGATTAAAATGGCATACATCTCTGGAGCAGCGTTAGGAGCTGATTTGTTTTTCCAGGAATCTATCACGGCTGGAGTGCCATTGATAACCATTGCTTTGTTCGGTGACCAGTACAGAAACGTGAAGTTAGCCGAGAAACATCGATTCGCCGTCATTCTTAGAAAAGCAGACATCAATGTCGACACTATCGCTGAAGCCCTTCAAACGATTGTCAAAGACAAAGCGTGAGTTAATTTTCGTTTGCACGTGGTTGCTAGCAAATAGTAAAATGGGAGAAGTGCCACAGTCAAGACTTGAGTCCTACAAGGTCGTTTATTTCTATATGTTTAGTTACTCTCAAAACGTCAAGAGACTATCTCAGATGGTAAGGAAGAAGCCAGTAAGTCCCGCTCATCTTCTGGTCTCATGGGCTGAATTCGCTGCCGAGTTCAAGACTCTGGATAACCTCGTGCCGGCCGGCAACAAACTGAACTTCTTTCAGTACTATTCACTGGATGTGATTGTATTCCTTTCATCAATTGTAGCAGTTATTGTGTTTGTATTGTACATGTTGCTGAAGTTTGTCTTTCTCAAAATCTGTGCCTTGTTTGCCTCCAGTACAAAGCAGAAGAAAGCTTAGAATATCTGATCTTCAGATACTTCGCTGCTGGTATTTTGGAAATGTACCATAATATAAAAGATCAATAAAAAGCTATTGATATGACATGCATAATTCTGATTCTATTCGGGACAGGTTTGAAGACAGCATTTCGAGTGGCAGTCACTCCCGTCAGTCTCTGTAGTGCGTTGATGACGCCTTGCTTTTTGCTGAGGTCTCACCAGTGGATGCTCTATATCACTTGAGGCAAGACCAGTAACGATACTGAGTTGTTGGGTGAAATGGTGCTCTACCTCATTGTCCCAAGGATCAGGCAAAGTACATCTCTAAGAAATCGTACAGCAGCCAGCCTCTCGAATAGGAACAGACAGTTACGACAGAACTTTCCCAACGCTGGTTAAGGCGCGAAGAGTGAACGCTATCACGAGAGAAAATTACCGAATCCCGTGAGGGAATACGCTCAGCCAACGAAGAAAATTTCCGCAACCATAGAACAGTTCTCGATAGCTCGGTCAAAACCAGGGGTGTGCGTTTAACGATTAACGATTTACCGATTTACCGGATTTACCGGCATTTTTCGTTAAAACTTTTTAACGAAATTTAACGACGAAAAAATCCGTTAAATTGCATTAACGACATTTTGTGACCATTTTTAAAATTTTGCTTCCTCTCGATGTAAATCCATTTTTAACGATTTTTTTGGATGAGCTTTCGCAGTATACCAAGGAAACCTTCTACGTACTTGAATCAGGGTAGATAATATATTAATATAATATAATATTGTATTATAATATAATATTGTTATCTAGTTTCGATGCATTTTCCTTTTGTTGGCATTTTCTTTGTTCCTTAACCAAATTATTTGCGTGCGACCCCACTTTTCTTCGCCACAGTCGTTCCGTGCTTTCCGACTTCATGGTCCGTTTCTTGCGTTTGATTGCTACATATCAGTTGTTCATGATTACCGACCATTCAGTTTTTTTACAGTTTTTGTGATATTCGCTTTGTAAGTGGGGTTGAAAAGCATAGAGAACGCGATAAAAACGCTACGAAACACAAGCTATGCGAGTAGGGCTAGGTATTTCTGATAAAACAACAAAACCTCACTCTATAAGTTGTCCCTCCCCCCTCTCGATTGAAAGGTTCGATTCTATATGCATTGTCCACGGCGCACTACAAAGGCAAGCTGGGGAGCCTTAGAACAATCCCTGAGTAGGACGGCTAAGCATTTCCGTTAAAACTCCCAAAACGCTCACTCTCTTCTACAACCTGTCGCTCACCTATAGATTGTAGCGCCCGCTCAAAAGCGTTCTTTTCGGCAAGTGACCAAAACCTATGCGCGGTACTGTCTATGTAAGTTAGTATAAAAACTGGTACTTTACAAGCTGTTTATCGCATAACAACCTTAAAAGGTGTACGAAAGAGGTATATCTTTAAGGGTGCAGATCCGGCTCTAGCAAGAAATTTCCTTCATGTATGTGGATTTTTTCGCCTAATATGCGAACTTACTTTACTAGCGTTCATCAGTTGGGCCTAAAAGTTTGTTTAGTGGGTGAGGTTTTGTAAAAAAAAAATTCGTCAAGAAGAAAAAGAAATGCTCGAAAACGTTGACCTGCGATACGATGCACATTGGATCTTCCCAGAAGATTGTTACTGTTTGGTTTCAAAATTTTCATGATTTCTCTCTCTTTGCAATTTTGTTGATGATAGATGCACTTTTGTAATTTGCTGCGAAGATAAAGGCATAGTTATATAATTATCCTGCAGATGGAGTCGAAAAAAATTCAATAAGGAAAAAAAGTTCTGGCTTTTTACATGCTAAAACGCAGCCAAATTGAAAGCAGCTAAGAGACATTTTATTTAACGAATTTGCCGAATTTACCGTTTTTAACGCAAAAATTTCTCGTTAAAAGGGGTCGTTAAAAATTTACCGAAAAAAATTTAACGCACACCCCTGGTCAAAACGTATAGTCAAGGTAGTATTCAACTCTTAACCGTCGGAGAACAATGCCTGTGCATTCAAGATTTCATAAAGCGGCCAGTAGGCTCCTAGACAAGCACGTTGGAGCTGAGAGTGGGCGTGCTAGGTTACGAGGGAAATACGAGTGACCTCGCTCCTGAGATAAGAACATCTCATCACTGTACTCAATAGCTGATATCAGTTGATGGTCGAGAAATGCTGATCAGACCCACTCCAGCGAAGCACAACTCGGAAGTAATTTACAAATGTACTTTGTAGAGGAAAGTAACAAAGGGACATAAAATGTATGCTGAAAATGCTCACCTGATAATGGATCTACTGTTTGTTCGCTACATTCAGTACAACAGGTCCTCAAAGTTTCCAGGCAACGAGAAATAATTATGTATTAGGTCACCGAACATGAATTAGTAGACTTTTACCTCAATTTCTGGTAGATTTTTCGGGACTACGAATGTTTATGTTTTAGGCGCTGTATACATATATTAGGGTGCCCAGAAAGCATCTGCAGAAATACGACAAATTTTTCAAAACAGCACAATTTTTTATCAACATATTATTAATCAACCATATAAATTCCTTCAACATCGACTACTTTCTGGCAATGTTCCACGGGAATTCAAATTCCTCTGGCATAGAAATCCGGCGACTTGAAGGCGAAAAAGCTCGGAGGTCATTTTCGAGGTGCTCACGATCTTCATAACGCTTCCCTTCCAGATGATGCTGAAGTGATCGAAAAAAGTGGTAGTCACAGTTAGAGTCAGATGTGGGCTGTGCGGTGGATGCGGCAGAAGTTTCAATCCGATTTCCAGAATTTTCTGAGAAGTCGTCTTTGCGATGTATGGGCGCACATTATCGTGCAGCAAGCGAACTTTGTCGAGCCTTGGTTGTTCCTTGCTCATCTTGTCGGCCAGTCTCTGCAGTTGGGTAGCGTAGACCTAGGCAGTGACAGTCGTGCTGTCGGGCAACTGCTCGAAGTGGATCCCATAAACTCCCTACCAGACGCTCAGCATGACTTTCCTCGCATGAATTTCACTTTTTACGAACGATTTCGGCACTCCATCGTGTTGGCACCACGAAAGTCAACGAGCGTGGTTGACGTAGAGGACCCATTTTCCGTCCGCTGTGACGATGGTGTCCAGCCAGTTGAAGGTGCGACTTCGGAAGAGCAGCTGAGTGCATATGTCCAGACGCCTTCGCCGTTTGTCGTCGGTCAGTTCGTGTGGGAGCCACTGACTTTTTAGCCATTCCAAGAGATCGCAATCCATTGTCCACGGTGGATCGGGAACAGTCAAGAGCAGCAGCAAATTAACGCACACCTTCATATGGATGCTGCTCCGGCAGTTTCCTCAGTTCATCAAAGATATCGTTGCCGGTCGACCAGAGCAAGGATCATCTTCGAGACTCCTGTTCCCGCTTCTGAAGCGTTCGAACCAGCTATACAGATATTGTACAGAAGAAGCTTCAGAGCCGAATACACGGCACAAGTTTCGATAGGCTTCTGCAGCGGAGTGCCCAGATTCATACTCGTAAAGGAGCACGTGTCTTGTATGGGTAGACAGTTCATCCATCGTAAAGTGAAATAGGCAAGGAAGACGGAACTGGATATGCTATGCAGATACAGAAGGAGAGTGTCTTTATATAGCACTTATGTTGAAATCTTCAGAACATTCTAGAAAAAATCTGGAACATTGCGAAGTTTTCTGACGATACTTTCTGAACACCCCAATAGTTTCTAAAAGAGCAGATTCTCTGTTTTCTTACCATTTAAACCTTTGTGATATAATTGCCTCTTGGCGAGTTCTTGATGTCGTTTTTACAGTATGAATCAGCGTGATAATCGAGTGCTCTACTTAGAAAAGCGGTAGTGGCACATGCTACGTACACCGTTATTTTCGTCTTCCGATTCAATAAGGAAAGCGAAAAACTCGGAGCAAGAAGCTCTAAACGGCCTAAAACCGGTGAGCGAAGTGTGCATGAAAATCAACATCATGCACATTTCTAACTGCAAGTAATTGGTACACCGGTTGCAGCTCGTTAGATCTGACCTCATTGAAGCGAACATTGAGACGTTCACCGAGTCTTCTTCTCACTTCGCAGTGTTATACGTTAACACACCCATGACAGATTTCTCCATTACCCCCTCTTATAAAGGCGTTTTCAATACGGGTCTGAAGATTTAGTCAGCCGCTATTACCAAACAGTACTCGATAACAGGTGCGTGAGTGTCCTTATCATTTTCGAATAACAAGAGCACAAATTTCGAAAATTCCCAATAAAAATCCGACAACGAGCAGGAATGGACGTGCCAACGACTCCTGCTTATCATTTGTTCATAAGATTAGCGCCGAATTCTACTTCCCATTGATTTCCAGAAATTGGCCTCTGATTTCGAAACGCACCGCAAGATGTCTCGCCTTGGCCTTTACCTAGCTGTGTCCTTCTTCTACTCTACCTCATCATGGGTAAGCGCCTACAAGATGGCTCTGTTTGTGCCGGACATCTCTAACAGTCAGGTAATTTCCATCCGTTCGCTTTCCTTTCGGTTCGAACTGCCCCAAATGTTCACGCCCCTTGAAGGTCCTTTTCAATACTCGGGTGGCCGAGACGTTAGCGAAGGCTGGTCACGACGTCGCAATGATTATGATCTCATTCAGCGACGATATGAAAGGAAGTTATGTTAACATCATGAAGGAAGTTTCAAGTGAGTTGACGTCCGGCGTAAGAAGACACCTGAGAAGTTTTCAAGATTTTTTCATCTTCTTCTTCTTTATTTTTTTCAAAAAAAAGCTCTAAATTGAAGCAGGCAGATGTGTGGCTCAAGAAGATGGTGGGCGTCCTGGTATTGTCTTGGCATGCCCGGAACCCAGCCGGAGGGCCAATCTTGTGATGGTTCGGATGTGAAGCCGAGAGATGTGTAGCTAAAAGAAAATAATCGCTTGTGGGTGTCGTATGTATTGCAACCATCAGGTTCAGCACTTTACATTTAACCACTTGTTGGAGAGCGGTAGAATACTTAAGTAGTCTTCATCACCAATCTAAGCTACAGCTTGAAAGGCCATAATATGCCGCCAGTGAAGCTGGTCAAGAAATTTGTAAAATTTGATAGCCCATAAAAATAGAAGTGTTGCCAGTGGATTGTATGTAAGGGTTATGCAATATACTTGTATTAAAGTCAAATATTAGACTCGGTTGTCCGTGTACAGACTAAATTCCTGTTCCAGTTTTGCACAAATTGTTTTTTTTTTCGCTTTTCGTTCTCTTTTCCTGAAATCTGGAACTAATCACGCGCTACATCCTGCGATCAAATATGTTTTCTAATGAAGGATCAATGTTCAAAGGATTTTATTTAGCTTTGTTGACAATAATGCTGCCACTAAGAGTTGGAAGCTAGAAACAGATAGGTAAATAAATAAAAACTCCGAGATGTGGATGAAGAATGGATGAAGGAAGCCGTCAAAATGTTACAACTGACGATAAGTTTCAGAATGTAGACGCATCCGATTCATTCGATAAATTTCTGGAAAAGCAGAATACTAGGGCATTCGTATTATTAGCAAAGTTATGGCGCAGGGGCGCGTGTAGCGCAGTCGGAGGAGGCGCCGGCTGCCGCTTGCACCCGATACCAGGTTCCTGGTTCGGATTTCCCGCTCAGGCCAACCAAGCCCTCCATCCCCCCGGGGTCGGTGATTTGGTACCAGACTTGTCTGGGAAGGATAGAGCACTGATTTGTCCATCGGCTGGCCACCGCAAGTCATTGTATGGCCAAATACGCAGTCATGTCGCCTCCACGACATCCCGTAGAAGTAGAATGCGCTGGCGCATCCCAGAAGGGATTGAGTAACGCCGTCCTTTATCCTTTTTATACTTATCGCGCAGGTTTCCCTTATTTTTCTGCGCTTTCATTTGTTTGAAATCTCAAACATCGTTATTTGCGGTGAGGCTATGATCTTTTAGGAGTGCCCTGTACAGAGAAGTTTCATCTCTCGCAAAATTACATCGGCGCTTCTTCTGATTACACGTTTAAAACTGTTTAAAACCGTTTGTCTGAAAGTGCTTATCTCTTTAAACACATTCTATTCCCCTTCCCAATATCCGTTTTCGTTCCAGTTTATCGAGTAAATGCATCGTTCGGTCTATCAAAGAAGGACGTTGAGGAGAACCAGGAAAAGGCTCTGTTTGAGGTAAACAATGAATGCGTGGTTGCCCCGGTTTTTCGGTCTGGTCAAAGCGTTCGTTTTAGGATATGC
Organism: Heligmosomoides polygyrus polygyrus; assembly: GCA_947396885.1. NCBI lineage: Eukaryota > Metazoa > Nematoda > Chromadorea > Rhabditida > Heligmosomidae > Heligmosomoides > Heligmosomoides polygyrus. The sequence goes on along the minus strand of OX377201.1, from coordinate 21,783,947 downwards.
CAGTGTGGGACTCAAGGCAACGCGCCAGTATGAGCAAAAAGACAGCAGCTCTCACCGAAAGCTGTCGCAGTGAGTTTGCTCATCGCTCGTGAAAGATATTTGAGCTCGCTAACAACGCTATTCATAGCAAATGAGAATAGTCCACCTTTGGTTAATTCTATTTTTGATCTTATATCTATTAAGTGAGAATGTCACACTTAGCAAGTGGTACAACATGCTTCGCTGCAACATAAATAAGAATTTATTCAATTATAAGAAATAAATAAATAAATAAACGCCACTGTAGAAGCACTTTAAATGCGTATCGATCCCCTGCAACATCTTCCTCAAAAGAAATCATCCATCTGTTAAAATAACCTCTCCTTTTCCATTCGGGTTTAATATTAAGGGTGTTTCTGACTGAAAACGTTTCCAATTATTTTGCATCACGAATAAGAAATCCATTCGAGGGTATACGGTAGATCATAGGAGGCTATGGCTGGAAATAGAAAGTGAGGTGATGAAGACAAGCTAACCGAACTCTAACTCGAACTTCGCCTTCGAGTGCTGTGCGTGCTGATCACGAATTTAGCATACTGTATAGTATACGAATTACCGGGCGCGTGAAGCGCAGTCGAAGGAGGCGCCGACTGTGACACCCGGTGCCAGGTTCCTGGTTCGGATTTCCTGCCCAGGCCGACCAAGCCTTCCATCCCTCCGGGGTCGGTGAATTGGTACCAGAGTTCTCTGGGAAGGACAGAGCGCTGACTTGTTCATGGGCTGGCCACCGCAAGTCATTGTATGGCCGAATACGCATTTAAATCGCCTCTACGATATCCCGTAGAAGTAGAATGCGTGGCGCACCCCAAAAGGGATTGAATAACGCCGTCCTTTATCCTTTATCCTTATAGTATACGAATTGCTTGAGTGGTATTACACCCTAAAGCAGGATCTTGGAAAGCACTTGAAACAGGAGAAGAAAGCGGCGATTTCTTTACTGTATACATAGTAACAATAGCCTACAGTACTGTACCGTATCTCCGCAAATGGAAAGGGTTGCATTCGATACCCAAAAAATAACAATCATGGCGAAATTTGGTGAAAAGATTTTTTCAACATAGTGTCCTCAATCCGGAAAACGTTTTCTCTTATCGTGATGCTGATTGACGTTCTTCTCTTCGACTAAATGCTCACTGAAAGGAGTTGAAATGTTACAACATTTTTTGCCATTTAGCCAATGTTCTGGAATTCGAATGTATAGAGAATTCCCGGTTTCCCTTATATTTATATATGTCCTATTACAATTCCTGCACTAGATCTAATAAATTACTCCGCTTTTGGCGCAGTCTCCAACTTCAAAGGCCTATGGTATACTCCCGCGTCGCTCCAGCGATGGGCGCGGGGCAACTGTCAACGGCGCGCCTTCGCTGCAGTGGCGGACGGCGCAGTGGGGCGCGGTTGTCAGTTGACGCGCTATCGCTCCCGCGATGCGTCGCAGAGGGGTGTTATACCTCCGCGTCGCGGGAGTGAAACATACTTCCGTGCGACGGCCGTCGCAGCCCGTCGCTCGTCGCAGTGCAGTGCACTGCGACTAGCGACGGGCAGCGATGGTCGCGGAGGGGGAAGCGCTTGTCGTGCTATTCTACGCACTTCCGCTCACTTATTTAGGCACTTCCTTGGTTCGTGACTATACCACAGCAATTTCAACACACGTCTGGTGATGTTGGGTGGTCATGCGATGTCTCTGTTGTTCTCCTCGTAGGGTTTTCGTCGTGGCTAGACTCATTTGGGGTTTTTTTTTCGACGGCTTGAGCGGCTAGTTTTTTTGAGGAGATATTTTTCTAGGCCATTTTTTCACTTTTCTGCCGATCCTCGCATTTTTTCGCCTCTGAACTTCCTCGCCAGCACCGAAGTCTACATTTCTGTGTCGGGCAAGTCACATGGAGGTTCTATTGACATGTCCGGCACAGAAATATGCCATTTGAAGGGCTAGTTTTTTGAGGGGATTGCTTAAAAAATTGCTGGCGCGGCTTTTTTGCGATTGTAGTTAATTATTTTCGAGAACATATTTCCTTAAGCTTAGCGCACTGTGCTAGTTAGTGCCCAGTAGTGTCAGGCATGCAACTCGAGTGAGCCATACACAATGCACATAGAATCGACAAAATCAACTAAGTGAGCAAAGATTGTCCATCTGGCACACTACAGGGCACTGGCAAAGTACGCCATGCGACTTCGAGAACTTTCATGTCATGAGAAATAAGCTGCTCCAATCGCCAAAGGCTACTCGAATCATTTTTTGAGCCGATGTTATACAAATGATTGTGGAGATCTCAAAGAGGTGAAAAGAACGACGTCAACCTTTTCTCAAAATATTTAGCTATCTAAATTGGAGGAGTTATGAGCATGCGACGTTTTGCGACGGATTAGTCCATCGCAGCCCTTTTTTGAACCGTGCGACCCTAGCAGTATTGCATCTCATGCGGGGTTAGGGTTTTGCGACTCTGCCACCGCTTTTGCTTCCTGTGCTCTAATACGGGTTGTCTCGAAAAAACTCATGCGCTCTCTGTGAGGTCAAATAATCTTGTTCTGTTGCATGAAAAATCTGTGTAAACTCGTTTTGAGAAAGGAAAGACTCGTAAATTAGGAGTCCGACTGCGATTAAGGCATTTGATTCCTTTTCCTATACCTCTCGCTCCCCCGCTACATTTGTCTGATCGTTCCTGCAGCACGATGCTCTCAGTTAGTCTAAATGGGCTCTTGAGCGAATTTACGACAGGACTCACGGTGGTTGTGATGGACGAAGCACGATTTCGTCACTGCACTGGATCAGCTGATTCGCTAAAATTCTGCAAAAGTCTCCGTCTGCAGAACTGCGTGAACTATGCCAGCCTCAGCGATGGCGACGGCTCGCGATGCGCGTCGCGAGCCGTCGCGTCGCTGTGCACTCCCGCATCGCTGCAGCCGACGGGAGTATACCATAGGCCAAAGTGTGGTCTAATCCGTACCAGCTGCTATCATTGTGTTATCGATAGGTACGTTGACCAAAAGAACTAATCTTCTACACGTGCACAGAAAATATGTCTTTTAACTGCAGCAGTGGAAGCTTCCATGAGTCCTTCAGTAGGTTCTCTAAGCACGACTATGCTGTCCCAGGCGCCAGTTCTGACATATTGTCCGTCACCAGAGAGAAACGATTTTCGCCACTTTTATTACAGGGTGCGTAAAAAAAAACATTGACGCACCTACTTTTTGCTACAGCTCCATGTTTCTCTTTGTACCCCTCTATATTTTTGTTGTCTGTATTGTGCTCAAAAAACACTCACGAAAAACTGATGAAACATGTCTGTTTTTGCCTGTTACCCAAAGAGCTGAATACTTCCTTAACAAGATAATTAGGCGCTGTTCGAAACGGTTGGTGAGGAAAGAGCTGCGCAACCCAAACGTTAGCTACGGCTCTGTCATAACAGATAATGATTACAATATGTCCAAGCACGATAACGTTCAAATCCAAGATTATCAATCTCTGTCCGATAACGGCAAACAGATAATGCGCGCAGGTGTGGACAGCTTCTCAGGCGAACACAGCTTAAACATGAATCCGCTGGATTCCTCTTTTTAAGCGATTTTGGAGAATGAGGTCTGGGCTACTTTCAACAAAAGTGACTAGTCGCAGAAGGCTACACTGTTAAAAGCACGGGACGAGCAGAGTACTTGCGGCACGTGCTCATGAATTCTTCCGTCGTTTTCGCTCTTCTATTCACAGTAAAAGAGCCAATGTCAATTACGAGTTATTCATTCGTGTTTGCAAAATCATTTTCCATATTTCTCAAGTGAATATTTGAAAACTTACTGCGCAATACTATTTCCACAGCCGTCATTTACTGCGTCAATACTTTTTACGCACCCTGTACTTACCATTCAGAAGTCGAAGGTTAATCAAAAGCTCGCGCACAGAATTTGGAAACCACTATGGCGCTTCTGATGCTGTCCCCCTACAACCATCAATAGACCACTTTGAAAAACTACACCGACACTACGTTACTTTGGTAGGAACGAGAAATAAAAAGGCAGATCTATTGTCCTATTGTGAAGTCTGTTACAAGAAACGGTAAAGTAGCATGTTATCGAAATTCTTAGGAATCTACCGCTTTTCATGTTCGTTCTTTTTTAGAAACGGTTGAGAACAAGGAATTTCTCGAGTGGCTGGTGGCGCAAAAGTTCGATCTGGCCTTTGCTCACATTTTCGATGTATGTCCCATTGGTCTTATTCACTACGCAAAAATTCCTTCGTGGATTTGGCTGAGCAGGTTCGTGCTGGACACTATCATCCCCGTAACCTGCGACGCATTCAGCAGTGTTTTACAGTGGTGGCCTCGCGGATTTTATGGCGTACTACATGGGAGTACCAACGTTTCCCAGCTACAACCCACGTGCGTGCTTTTCTTAAGTTTCATGCTTGTGCTGGTAACGGTTTGCCACTTTCCTTTCTAGATATTTGGTCATTAGGTGTGTTTCAGCAGTGATGATGGAGAGCACGGATGATATGAACTTCTTTGAGAGAACGAAAAGCTTGATTGGACACATACTAGTAAGGGTATTGTGGAGAAGGTACACTTTTTCGACCACTCTTTATAATTAATACTACTAATTTGATTGTGAAAATCACGATTCCTTAGGTTTAAGCCTGAACCACAATGCTTCTTTTGCACTCCTCTGCTGCTTGTAGTTTCGAAGGGAAAACCTTACATGCATTTCGGAAACGATATTAAATTACATTAGCAGGTACAAAACTAGCAACAGCGACTTAATCTCAAATGTGAAATTAAGTCCTAATTGCATAAAGTGATTATTCTTCTCAAAAAGAATAGATTGAAATAAAATGAAATTCAGCTTGGCTAAAATCGATACAATAGAATTGAAAAAGAGCAAAAAAGATCTATAACGCACGCGCTAGTTTTTTCTTTGTCTTCAGCAAGTTGCTGCTCTGCAGCCGAAAAAGTTTGGGGTATGAACACGATTTGAGGAAAACAATAGAGAATAATCGAAAAAGGCGGACCAATCCTCATTATGATTAATCAATCCCCGTTCTGAATGTGCGAAATCTTTTTCATCTTTCATTTACTAGATGTCGTAGAACAACGGATGGTTTGATTCGGGATCGTTGGAGTCCCGTAGAGTTTGGATTTTGGCCTTGCCAAAATCCAAACTCTACGGGACTCCAACGATCCCGAATCGGAGAGCATGCGACAGCCAGCGCCTCCATCTCCGCTACCATGTCCTCGAGGAAGATACTGACTGAAACTGATTTACAACATTCGAAGCAAACACGTTGAACAGCAGTTTTTTGATAGTTCATCAGTCATTTGGTGGCATAGCGGCCGCCAAACGATTTGGATGTTTATTTATTTATTTAAAATGCACTCAAGGGTGCACTACAACGCCAACAAAATCTTCGAAGAAACAGAATAACCGTTAAAAGCAACAGTAAAATGAACGCTCAGTTACATTTAAATGTTCTACCCTTAACCACGGACATACCTGGTGCCTTTGCCCGATCTTGTTGAGGGGGGCCTCGGGCCAATTATCACATGGCCACGTGTCGCGTCCCCGGGAGGTGGATAAGGGAATGAATCGAGAAATTGTGTAGTGCTACTTCTTTCTTCGTATTTCCCTTTGCTTGACTTGTTTCAACTCAGTGATGAGCATAGAATGCCTAACTGATCCTTAAGTGATAAAGGGAGTACTGCAGCGATTTAGTAAAAATAGCAAGGCCACGGATCTCCCTCGATAGAGAGCCTTCGGGCTCTCTTGTTAAGAGTGATTTCGGGCCGCTTGTCGCAGGGCCACGTGGCGCGTCCCCGGATGGTGGATTGGGAAACGAAAACGCGAACCTAATGGGACCGTGTACTGCCCAGAGACGCAGGTGGGATGCAGGGGATGGACTCCTTGCTCCTGCTGTGTCGGGTCGACGCGTTCCTTTTGCGTGGGAGCGGCATGTTCGTGCACAGTGTGCGTGGATGTGTTTGCGCCTGCGCGGATTGGCTCGGTCAAAAGCTTGCACTCGGTAGACAGGGATTACATGTAAGGCAGTTCGAGGCCGCCTCAAAAGTCTCGCCTCGTCTCTTTGAGCATTCTGGCTACCCTGAGTTTTTCGCCTACACGACAGAGCCTGACTAGCACCCGCGCGTACTCCAGTCAAACACATCATCACTAAAGGGTCTCATTTCCATGATCCCGAAGTAGCCCCTATTTCAGCAGCGATGGGAAGACGGAGAGGCTGTTAAAACCTCAGGGGTTGACCAGGCTGCGCAAATTGAGAAGCACTAGGATGACGATCTGTACTTACAACGCCCGCACGCTCGCATCGGAGGCATCCGTCGAGGACAAGGTGATGTAAGCCAGGAAGATCAAGTGCGATGTCAATTGATTGAACGAGACGAGAAGACACCCCTTTCCCACCCCTTCCCCCTACATTCCGTCTAACACTCCGGAAAAGAACCTCAACGCCTAAACGCCAAGATTGGGCATCGATGGTGGCTGGAGAAGGAGAAGAAAAGTCCCACGTAGGAGGCCACCGTTTAGTAGGGAACGAAGAAGGCCAAAGAGTGTCTGAGTTCATCACGTATACCAAAATCATCCATGGAAACTCGCAGTTCCAAAAGCCTCTCTCCCTGGGACGGATCTGATGCACTAAGACGTCAAAGCATTAATAAGAAACGACGATTAAGGCAGAAGGTCGAATCATGGAAAGTTGAAGGAATCTGCAGCACTGCAGCATCTAAATTTGAACCCACCTAGATCCATAATCTCCTATATTCAAATCCAACACATGAGATCTATATGTATTAGGGAAAGTGGTCTTCTACATGGCTCCTTCAAAAGTGACTACCGTAGATGTTGGAAGCTATAGACCGCCGCTCTATTTCAACATCCCTGCCTTCATTCTTTCTCTGCACCACCAAGGGACGTCATTTATAGCACAAAATTTAAAAAAACGACAAATGAGGTGAAATCGACGCTGATGTCAACGTAATCAAGTATCAACGTAGAATTTTTTTTGATTCAAACAAGAAAGCCGAGCGAAACTGTGGTGTGTTACCGCAGCTATGTTTGCATCCATTCCACCGTCTAGATGGGATAAATCCGCATAAGAATGTTAATAATAGTCGACAAATGTATCAAGGTTAACGAAGAAGGGTTAGCGCACGAAACTTTTTTGAATAAATCATCGAAAGGTAATCCAAAACTGCTCTGGTCCAACTGTATTCCTAACTCTCGCCCGTACTCATATTCAGAACATGAGATCACTAGGTATATGTATGGAGAAGGGGGAGGAGACGTCCTAACAATTTCAACTTCCCTCATTTCCTCCCTCATTCGCACTTTGGGTGGTATACTCTGCCGTGCCGAGGGTATCCCTTGACTTCGGCCACTCGCCTTTACGGGCCAACGTGACACACGCATTACCTCATTTATTCTTCTGATTAATAGTAACCAGTAAAGAACGAGTCATTTTCCTATAGAGAAAAACAGTAAGCTTTATCTGTGCGTATTGTATGTAAGCAGCTTTTCTCGTGCAAGATTATTTCATGATGCCTCTCAGAATGTTTGCTGACCGAGAGACGGCAATCTTCCGCGAGCTGATCGATCCCAACTATCCGGACCTTGTTGACGTTGCTTGCCAATGTCCTTTGGTGAGATCATTATTCTGTGATATCACTTTAATACGTTTTATGTAGATGTAGATACTCGAATATAGCAGTCTAGTTGATGGTGAATTCAAACGAACTATACGATTTTCCACGACCGACGTTAGCGAAAGTTGTCGACATAGGAGGAGTTGGAATGCAGTTCAAAGATGCACAGCCGTTAACCAGGGTAAGTTTTAGTCGTTTAGTAAAACTTAAAACACGAGAATCGGAATGATGAAAATTAATACCTATGCACTTAGGAGTTTCAGCTACTTTGTTAATTTGTGGGGTCACGCTGAATTGGATTTCATACTACTGGCAATGGTCGGTCGTGCACGACTCCAGGGGATTCGCGCGCCGTTGGAGTTATGTCTGTCCCTCGTAACGTCCGGACCCGAAGATCCCTCTCTACAGCACACATAGGTTGCTTCGCAAACCCGAGTAGAATGGCATGCCTGGAATACCTGGGTCCATATGAGATGCATCGAAATGTGAAGAAACTGTAGCCTCCACACTCTGCACATTCTGTGGTCATGTATATCACTGGTGTTGAAGGCGTTTCATAAACAACACGTACTCATATTTTGCATATTTGGAAATTAGTGGTACATCACTAAGTGTCAAAAATATTAAGAGGTTAAAAAATAATACTGCTGTATATTCAGAAAAACGTGCAAATAGTGTTTCTCTATACTAACACCTATCTTCTTCCAGGAATTTCAACAAATCGTAGACAACTCTGAAGGGCTGGTGATTTTCTCCTTTGGAACGTTAACGCAGAGCCACAAAATGCCATTGTCTTGGAAGAACGCTTTCATGGACGCTTTCTCCCGATATCCTAATCTCAGCTTCGTTATGAGATATGAAGGGACCGATCTTAAAGGTGAGAACATATTTTTCAAAAATACCATAATAGTCCTGTGACTGATTAGACTAACTATTTAAATTGTTATAGATAAGCTGCCTCCAAATGTACATTTATTCAAATGGCTTCCGCAGGCGGATTTGCTGGCGAATCCGAAAACAGTTGCTTTTATCACACATGGAGGGCACAATAGTCTTCAGGTAGTAAGCGCTTTCACTTGATACTGGACAATTCTTTCGAATCAAGCAGGACACTCTTCTAACCAGCAATTAAAAATTCTTCTTCTTTTGTTTCTTCTGCTTGTCCTAACATTGTAGCCCTATGAGCAAGCATATAATTCTCTTATGTTAGCCTGATAGTATTTTTGTAAGGTTTTTCAAGCACAGGATATGCAGAAAAATTTATTTTTTATCAGGTAGGCGAATAGTGCTATGTGGTTGTCCAAAATGTAGACATCTTTGCTTCAGTGAACAGCGGAATGCTTGTGTAGAACTGAAAATTCGATTCACAGAAACCATACAGAGAGCCCAGAGTTTATTATCGCAATTCCACTCAAGCGGCAGTTACTCATTTAATCGAAAAGCGGGCATCGCAAGTACTAGACGATGGCTTGGCGTATCTGAAAGATGTCCATCGTTTAAACCATCCCTTGAAACGTTTATTTACCTAGGTTGGTAGAAATACTTCCAAGAATCGAAGCAGCGTCTACATCTGCAGCTGCGCTCATTGAGCGAGTTTTTGAGTTATTTTTTAACTTAAAAATTTATTTTTTCGAGAACCTTGCAAACTGCAGCTTGGAAAGTACCGAGGGTAATGCTAAAACGGTACACCTCTCTGGAGCAGCGTTAAGAAGCTTTGTTCAGGAATCTATCACGGCTGGAGTGCCACTGATAACCATCGCTTTGTTCGGTGACCAGTACAGAAACGTGAAGTTAGCCGAGAAACATCGATTCGCCATCAGCCTTAGAAAAGGAGACATCAACGTGGATACTATTGCTGAAGCTCTTCGAAGACTTACCGAAGACAAAAGGTGCGAGGTGTTGATTTTCTTTGATCGTCTGTTTTCAGTCCACTTCAAGTAGAAAGGTAATAAAATGAAAGAAATGCACCGTTATCTCGTTGTCATAATCTGTCATGTTTCTATACCTATAATTTCAGTTACTCACAAAACGTCAAGAGACTATCTCAGATGCTAAGGAAGCAACTAGTAAGTCCTGCTCACCTACTGGTCTCATGGGCTGAATTCGTGGCTGAGTTTAAGACTCTGGATAACCTCGTGCCGGCCGGCAACAAATTGAACTTCTTTCAGTACTATTCATTGGATGTGATTGTATTCCTTTCATCAGTTGTAGCAGTTATTATGTTTGTATTGTACATGTTGCTGAAGTTTGTCTTTCTTAAAATCTGTGCCTTGTTTGCCTCCAGTACAAAGCAAAAGAAAGACTAGCTTATGCGAAAAACTTCGCTGCTCATTGTTGATCGCTTGGACGTGAAGAATCAACGTGAAGAATCGATAAAATGGGTTTTTACAAATGCATTACATTACTGAATTCTCAGCTGCTTAGCTAGTTTATTAGATTGACCATCTCAGCTTGTTGTAAGGGTTACCGTGTTGTTTTCGTCTTTTCCTACTTTCCTTGAAGTCTTCGGTCTTGCCATTGCAATTCGGTCGTACTAGCATTGACCACAGCGTTGCGCTTTCGAAGTATGTAGAGTGCACTTCAGAGCCAGGAGTGTGTAATGATCCACATTGTCAAAGCTTGTATTGCATCATAGTATGTTTCATATCGAGATTATGCTGATGATCATTTTCCAAATACAAGCGTTGACTTCCTGGGGTCTGTTTTGTCCTTTTCGGTTGAACAGATAGGCTAGCACACAATGATACCAATACGTATGCTGACTAGCGAAAGTGCGACACGTTATGTTAATAGTGAATGCTTTTGCAAGGGTTGAAGCGTACCATTCATTATTCTGCTTTTCTTAATTTCCACCGGTGGAATTTCATTGCGCATTGATTGTTGAGCACAGCGCCACGATTAGAAACTAAGCCTTCGAAAAATTCGAGTCTCTGCTTCGATGCCGGCATACTCGGCTTGATGTCTTGCAATTAGCGAGAGGAGATGTGGATGTGAAGCAATCAACAAAAAATGCTGCGCCGGTACCATATCGCCTACACCCTGTGTCCCATTACGCGTCGCCGACGTGACGAACGTCGCAAGGCGCGTGGGCGTTTTCAGTGAGTTTACTGGAAAGCTGACTACATCACTGGAATCGTCTTATTGGGTAGATCTCGAGAATCGAAACTGAGTTAATGTGGCCTCAAATCTGACCCAGTTACGATGGTTTAAGTTGATTTATAGTAGCTTTCTTCAAGATGCTCACATTTTTCGTATTTCTTCCACAATAAAGTATTATATGTTTCGCTCTTTCCCTTTTCATTTTTTTAAAATTTCCGATAAATAAAGCGGAAAGTATAAAAAGGAATAACGACTATCGCCACAGCTCTCTTTACTCATGTTTGAGCTGATTGCCCAACGTTGTACAGTATTCAATGAAGTATGATTTGCTCTCTAAAATTTTGCGTTGTGTTTTTGTTCACTTTGATTTTCTTTAACTTTGAAAATTAAAGTGGGAGTGAGAGCGTTAAATGCATTTTTATCTACAGTTCTTATCCATTATTTTTAAAACCATTTTCGATACCTAAAAATAGCAAAATTTAGTATGACCAGAAAACAAAACACATTCTGCTAGTAACTTTTTTTCAAATGACATATGACACTGTGCGTGAAAAAGCCTAGTGAAAGTCGTTTTCAAAAATTGATAAATTCGAAACGGGAATTAAGCATACATACTTTCTGATAAAGGTATTTTCTTTTAAACAAAAGTTAACACTGTCCAAAAAACGTAAACCAAAAAGTAGGAGCTGTAGACAAAACAGTCTGTTTTCCGTATACTCCACTTTACTCCCTGATTAAATTTACAAAATTCTAAAAAAAATCAAAATACACAACACAAAGCATATTTTTTCGATTGGTAACGTTGTGCAAAACGTTGCGTAACGTTGTACAAAAACGGCACAAACGTAAGCAGAGAAAAGGAACTGTCGGCGAGGGTGATTTTTTCACTTTCTACTTTAATGACCTAAAAATTTATAAAAATCGAAAGTGGGGGAAGTGATTCATACTCTCTGATTTGACAAGTCAATCCAGGCCATTTCAATTGTCAAATCATACTCTCGATTTGACAATTGAAATGGTGTGAAACACTGTACAGAAAAACTTCCTACCAAATACGGGATAAGATGTATAAAAAATCGCTGGGTTAAGCATCCAACCTAATATTACAAACAAGTGCACTGTCACGCCTATCGGCGTGCCTCGCTCGCGCGCTTTGCACAATATTGCAGCTCACTAATCTAAGGACAATTACATCATGTCAGTTACTCTGCTTATACAGCTTATTACGCTCCAACCTTGCTCTACCGTTCTTAAGAAGAGAGGCCAGATTTATCAACCGCTTACCGCCCTCTAGCGATGAAAATACCACCGAAACACCCTGACACCGAGATTCATTATAGCACCGGGTTTGACGGTACTTTTCACCGTTACCGGCCGGTAAGCGGTTGATGAATCTGGCCCCGGGAGAGCAGTTTTGCGGTATGAAGCCATACAGACCCCGTCTCAACAATGACGCTCAATATCGGCATCGTCTTCCGATAGTTCAGTGAGTCGATGTCTGCGTTAATCATGTCTTCGTCCACTAGGTTCTTCGACAACCCCCTTGATGCACCACAGCACGGTTTTCAATTCAACGACGACCCAACACGACGAAAAGTCTTTTTGTCAGAACGGAGGATTCCCACCGTTTCAAATACTACGTTGGACAGATTTTTTAAGCGGGACTGCTACAGCAGTGTTCTGCACTACTTGTTACCTCTTACTGGAACTCATCCCCCATTATTAGTACTGGTCCTCAATTACAGGCCCCCTACTGGAACTTGTCCCACATTGCTGGTACTGGTCCCTCATCACTGCCTCCCCCCCCCCCCGCTGAAACTGTTTCTCCACTACCCTTACCGGAACTGTTCCCTTACCTAGAGTGGTCCCCACTTAGTGGAACTCGTCCCCTCCCCCGGTACTGTCCCCCAGTACTGGTCCCGCACTATTGCTCCCTCATTTCTGGTATCAGTCTTCCGCTACTGTTCCTCTCCCCCTTTAGCTGACGACGTGTTCGACGTACTGAATTCCTAGGCACGTTGCGCGACATGTTCGGCAGGTCCTCTGAATCTCCAAGCACTTTGGGCGACGTGATCGGAACGTATATTCTGAATTCTCAGTCAGTAGAAGATCTCTGGGTATTTTAGGCTATTTTCGCCGATCGATAGCTCTTAGAGGATTATTATGCAGTATGACCTCGATTACTCCCAGAACTGAAGTTTCGAACCGCTTGGATGATGTTAGATGGTAAGGGCGCGGCGGGCATACGGTACAGAGGATCGTAGTACGCGGTTGATCTCGGTGAAAGGCGCCGGTGTGTTTGGCGGGATGGCGGGAACGGCATGTCGAGCCAGCCATGGCAGGTTTCTTAGGTCATTCCAGGAGTGGCCGGGCGCATAGACGGCAAAGGATCAATTTCTCTCTTCAATCGAGCCTACCCCTCTCCGTCGTTCGACCTGCGACCCCACTCATCGTCGTCGTTTTGTGAACCTTGACGGTCAACCGTCTTCGTTCGCCTTTAGTTTGTTCGTCGTTCTAATAAATCGTTAATACTTGCCGTGCTGCTACCCCTTTGCGTACCGAGTCTCCATCCGGTTTTGGTGGTGCTTGGGTCCAACAGGAAACTTAACTATGACATCCAAAAAAAATCGATTATTTGATCAATATCGATTGACGACGATCGACACTTCAAAAAACGAACTTCAGATTCGTGGTCAGCGACCTTGATTACCTCAGAGCTATGGTTCCCAGGTAGTAGAAGACGTCTGAGTGTTTCCCGCTATTTTCGCGCCCCGTAATTGGCCCCGCCCCTCTCTATTTTCCCCCGGATTCTCCCCGATTTTCCCCCTATTTTTCCCTCCTATTTTATGGCTCGGCGTGAATGATTGTATGATTCGGTACTTAGCGCGTTATAAACAGTACCAGACGTTCAGCGGCCTAGCGGCCGCCAAATGTCTGGTTGTGGGCTTCGCCGCAAAACCCCGAGAATAGAACAACCCCAATCTTCCTCCTTTCTTCTTTAGGACTTCTTATAGTTAAAAAAATGTTTTTACTACATAGATTAGTGCAATGGGATATGATAAGGCAGAATTTCCACTGCGCATATGAGGCCCATCACATGCACGCGATTTATTCTCCGAAGCGGTCGTTCTGTACGTGTCGAGAAACAGGTAATGAGAGTCCCAATCTGGTGCTTAATCAGCATAATTAAAATTATTCGGTATTGGTCGACACTGCTTACTATCCGACGACAATAATACTCCTCCGAATCACTCTCTCGTGGTCACTCTCTCTACCCCTCCCCCTCCTTCCGAAATATTTCCTTTCCTATGTGCTGGCGAAGAAACGGAGTGAGAGTCAATCAAGCACGCACATGTGACACTGGGTATCGATTCACGTGTCACTACGTTGCCACGACGTCTATGACACTCCTTCTGCACTCTGACACACGTGCCACGACTTCTGCAAGCCGTCTTCAGAAACCCGACACACACTGAACGATGTTGAGGGAAAATGCTGGTCCCCCCCCCCCCTCATTCACGCTCCCCGTCTAATGGTCCCCCTTTGTTGGTCCTCTCCTATTGGTCGCCCTTACTCGGAATCCCTACGTAAGTTAGACGACGTCTAGCGCAGGTCTTCTGAATATTGACTCACGACGTCTAGCGCAGGTCTTCTGAATCCCTACGCACGTTGGACGACATTATCAACAGGCCTTTTGAATCCCTACGTTAGTTGGACGACGTCTTCAGCGCCTCTTCTGATTCCCTACGTACGTTGAACGACGTCTTCAGCACGCCTTCTGAATCCCTACGCACGCTAGACGACGTCTTCAGCACGCCTTCTGTATCCCTACGCACGTTGGACGACGTCTAGCGCAGGACTTGTGAATCCCTACGCACGTTAAACGACATCATCAGCACGTCTTCTGAATCCGGACGCACCCTGAACGACGTCTAGGGCACGCCTACGCTCTGCACTCGATCGCCATTCATACCCTGTCGCGTTGCCCCTGAATATCTCGTAAACGTGGACGATCAGCCGCCAAAGATATAGCTCGAGAGCAATCGCCCATGGTTAAACTCAAAGAAAGCCCCGGTTGGCATACGCCGCACCGAAGTAGGCATACTTTGGCTTCAGTCCCTCCTCCCCGTGACGGACACGTGACATTAGCCAACCATATAGTAGGATGACTGCGTAATAGAAAGCTATAACATGCTACTTCGTAAGCTCCACCTGCCTGGAAAACATTATTTACGAGTGATCCGCTGACAATAATAATAGACTTGCGCATAACTGATCCACTTGTTTATGCACAAGAACTACTGGTTCAAGGTAGTGTGGATACGAAAATACTATGTAGAATCCGTAGCTACAACCAAGTATTCTTAATTACGATTTCAATTCACCTCTCAGTACAACTGAAAATTTATGGAACTGTTGAAGAACTAAAGTCTAATGTGTATCAGATAATTAGGTTTGATAATTGCTTCCTGCTTCAGCAATTATAAGGCATCATGCCAATTACTCTATTGAAGCCTGTAGGTTGAAGTGAACTCACAATTGAGTTCAGCTTACCGTTTTCTTTATAAAGCTGGTGCGAATGAAGACAAAGCGGTGTCAAATGGCTTAGGTGCTCTGTGAGTGAAGATACCCATACGCCAAAACGTTTTCTAAATCAGTCTCGAACTTGTGTCTTCTTGGAACATCAGGGACCGATTCACCAACGATTACAGCACTTTAACAAAGGAAATACAGCCGATATCGGTGATAGCGCGGCTTATCAAGCGATGTGGTGAAGCATTTCCCTCGCGCTATCAAGGATTTCGGCTGTATATTCTCTGTTAAATTGCTGTAAGTCGTTGGCAAACCCGGCCCCAGCATGTAAGTTTCTGTTGTCTATGTTGGTATCACTGTGCAAACACGATGTTTTAGGTAGATTTTTATTTCGGCCTGACGTTTCGACTGAACAGTCGTCTTCAGAGGTCATGAATCCACCACAACTGAGGCGCAGTCGCTCTGTCATTAGTAGATTCAGTAAGAGCGATTGTGTTCTCTAAATTATCTCTCACATAAATTAAAATTAAAATATTTTAAGTCGTCTCTTAATTACCTTTCGATCTTCGTCGTCCTGAGACCGTCGGGTGGGAGTACATAATGACATAATAGCATAATTACAAATAACGTTGCACAATGTTGTTCACGAAGATGTCGTGTACAAAACTGAATTCGATGTGCTTCCATATTCGACAGTGTGCCGTACTTCGTGATAACGAGTTGTCCTTTAGCATACACAATTGACGCAATTTCATTTCATAAC
The DNA here is from genome assembly GCA_947396885.1 of Heligmosomoides polygyrus polygyrus. NCBI lineage: Eukaryota > Metazoa > Nematoda > Chromadorea > Rhabditida > Heligmosomidae > Heligmosomoides > Heligmosomoides polygyrus. The sequence goes on along the minus strand of OX377201.1, from coordinate 21,767,876 downwards.
CATTACTGCTGCGTTTGACCCATTCTTTAACGATGAAGATCGCCAGCGTTGCGCTTTCAGTATCACCAATAGTTGCCGTTTGACGTCCGAATTGAAGACGAACAGTGCTATAGGTGTGACAAGGTTATTGGATAAGGCAGTAATATCAAGCAGCACAGCCATGTAAAGCTTCCCATGATTGGGCAAGTCAATAAGAGGTAGTACCGAGAATAGAAGTATTTTCATAATCATCAAACCACAAATGACGACTGCCTGCAGATTTCTTCATTAGATAAGTTATACACGCGATATTTACAAATATGCGAAGAACTGCCCCTCAGCCGTGAGCATATTGTGATATGAACCTAACACTAATCCCCTTGCATTGGGATGCAATATGAAAGCGCTTTTTATTTATTTATTTATTTATTTATTTATTTATTTATTTATTTATTTATTTATTATTTGTTCTTGCACAAAAATGCTCCTAAAACAACAAAAACCAGTAAATTAGCACCAGATAGGGTTTTGGTGGACGAAGAGTAGTAAAAACAGGAGTAGGTGAACAACATATTGAGAGCTGATTCTCCAGTAATAAGAAGAAGTGAATTGCTTCACACAGGTGGCAGATGCTGCTTGATAAAGCATTTATGCTTTATCCAGCAACGCTTCAGACCTTTCATGCGTATGTAGCACAGTGCGTTCCCCTTAAAGTGAATGTGATCGAAGTGGCACACTTCCAAATCCGTTATCAACTGAGAAAACATGGTCTTTAAGCGGCCTCTTGTCACTTTCCTACAAACTTTGTGAGGACAAAGTAAGACAGAATAAGAACCAACACGTCACATCGAGTTTTTCTGCTTCATGCAGTTCTATGACTCACAATCCTGCAGCGATTTCGTTTGGTTTTCTTGCTTTCTAACCAGAGAAAGGTCTCCGGCATAAGTCTGAGCGGGGGAAATCGATAGCACTGCGAGAATCTCCACCCTTCCTATAGCAGAAAAAACGTGTTTTGCTTTTGTCGAGTCCTCGAACCAAAAGAGTTACGGGCCCTCGAAGGCGAGGTACAGTATCGCACCGTCAGCGTGTGCCCACGTGCATACATGCGCGCGCTGACATATGGGACGTGGCGAAAGACTCGTAGGCAAGCGAATTGGTGGCGCAGCAGGGTGCGACGCTGCTTCGCAGGTGCTAGCCTGGATGTTCGACTCACGTCCTATGCAGTAATTCTGCAATTTTTCATGATTATTTATTTCTCTCTAACTTGTCAAATACTTGGGTATAGTTTATTTAGATGTCTGTAGATTGTTTGTTAGCTTAGTTTACTCAATTTTTTAAGGTCTAGCCCTTTATTTGGTATGCGGAGGTATGTCGCTACCGATCGAGGGACTGATATTGTTGGGTTCTCTTTTTTTCCATTTTCCTTTCTGTGCACGGCTTGATTCTAATTTTCATTTTCTTCTTGTCGTAAAGCACATCCTCTTGAATGTATAAATAATTAAATAAATAAATAAATAAGGGCCAGATTCGTGATTAACACCCCAGATAATCGCTATAGACAAAGTTTGAACGAAACGGTGACTATGACCTTACCATTGGCCACCCATATCTACTGTAACTTACGTACTACAGCGTAATACGAAAAACGGATGTTAGAATCGCGATCAGCACCCTAAATAACATCAATGGACGATGGGTCGGCGAAGTCGGTGATTATGACCTCGACAGCCTTAGTCACCCGTGCTGATGTGACTACCGTAAATTTCAAAAACGGATGTCAGATTCGTGATCACACCCTAATTAACCCCTCAGCTTTCTTCCTACTCATCTCGTGTCGAATAAGAGCTTACCGTGGGCTGTGCTTTACTCACTTTCCTCACTTTCTGTGTTATACAATGTTTTGTGTTTTTCAGTGAAAGTTAAATAATGGCTCTTCAGCTGATACGGGTGACTAGGCCGGCTGTCGAGTTCATAATCACCGGTTTCGCCGACCCTTCGTCTATTGGTGTTATTTGCGGTGCTGATCACGAATCGGACATCCGTTTTTGCTATTACGTTGGAATACGAGACGTTACAGTAGGTATAGGTGACCAACGGTAAGTCATGGTGACCGTTTTCGCCAAAACTTTGTCTACAGGGGTTATCCGGGGTGTTGATCACGAATCTGGATCTTATTTATTTATTTATTTATTTATTTATTTATTTATTTATTTATTTATTTATTTATTTATACACCCAAGACGATGTGCTTTACGACAAGAAGAAGATAAAAATTAGACTCAAGCTATGCACAGAAAGAAAAATGGACAAAAAGAAAACTGAACAATATTGGTCCCTCGATCGATAGCGACATTCCTCCGCATACCAAATAAAGAACTAAACCTTCGAAAAATTAAGTAAACTAGACTAACAAAGAACCAACCAGTATCTAAATAAACTATACCCAAATATTCAACAATTTACGGTGAAATGAATGTGAAGGAGGTGTGTAAGAAGCAAATTGTAAAGGATGCACCAGTCATGAAAAATACAAAAATAATGCATAGGACGTGGGTCGAACACCCAGGCTAGATCCTGTGAAGCAGCGTCGCACCCTGCTGCGCCACCAATTCGCTTTCGCCGCGTCCCATACGTCAGCGCACGCACGTATGTGCACGTGGGCACGTGCTGACGATGCGCTACTGTCCCCCCCCCCCCCTTCGAGCTCTTTTGGTTCAAGGACTCAGCAAAAACGAGACATGTCTCTCTACTACATGAAGGGTGGAAATTCTCGCAGCACTATCCATTTTCCCCGTTCAGACCAACGCCTGAGACTGTTCACTGGTAAGCTTATACTAAGGAGAGACTTCTGTGACAACATATGCCGAGTAAAACTTTGACTCTCCACTCCACTCTATACATGAATTCGTCGATGGATTCGAGAATCCAAATAAAGGAGAAAACTTTTAGCATATTTGGATTGAAAGGTATGCGTCAGGTTCGATTTTGGGATCACTTTTTTGGCTGTTTCATAGCTTTCAATTTGATTGCAGGTGCCTATGGTTGTCAGTCCGACCAAAACTAAACAGCTGTACATAACCTTATACATGCGATGACCAGCTCCCCCACAAGAAAGCAACTGTCATTGGCTTTTTCGGAAACGCGCACGACGAACTCCGTCAATCATTTTAAGTAGCTGAAAAGTCAAAAAGCTTCTTTCCATCAGAGAAAAAAAGCTCACTTTAGATTAACATCGAGTTTACAATACCGCTCGCGCCGCACGGTTAAAAGTAGGCGAAAAAACGCAAAAATAGCGTCGCGAAGCGTCGCATGCCCATAATTCCTTCAGTTTTAGGTTTTTTGAAAAAAAAGGCTGGCACGATTCGATTCGCCCTTTCGAGATCTACACAAACATGTTCACAACTTTACCGGAACACCCATATTTTCGCCGTGGGTGGTCCAAAATTGACTGGAACGGGCTTTTGCGATTAGAGCAGCTTATTTCCCAGGACATGCGTGCTTTTGGAGTACCTCAAGGCGAACGTTGCAGTGCTCTGTATGCCAGGAATGCCCCGATAGTGAGCCGTGCACAATGCACACAGAACCTAACCTATCAATCGAGTGGGCGAGCGCATGTCCCCTGCGCTTCTATCTTCTCTTACTGGGAAATGCGAAATCCTCAAGACTATTTCGAACCGTTTGGAGAAGGTTCTCAGAAATTTCCAGTCACCACACTCAGGATTAGCTCCAGTCTGTCCCAACGAGCCTATGGAGTGCGCCGTGAACAATGCATACAGAATTGAGCCTTTCAATCGAGGGGGGACAGCTTGTAGACTGAGCGTTTGGGGAGTTTTGTCAGAAATTTGCAGCCGCCCTAGTCAGGAGTTGCTCTAAGGCTGTCCAGTGAGCCTTTGGAGTGCGCCGTGAACAATGCACACTGAATCGAACCTTTCAATCGAGGGGGGACAGCTTGTAGACTGAGCGTTTGGGGAGTTTGATCAGAAATTTCGTACCGTGCACTGGCAACGTACGCCTTGAGATACTCCGAAAGCACGCATGTCCTGGGAAATAAGCTGCTCTAATCTCAAAAGCCCACTCCAGTCAATTTTCGACCACCCACGGCGAAGACATGGGTGTCCCGGTAAAGCTGTAAACATGTTTGTGTAGATCTCGAAGAGACGAATCGAATGGTGCCAATCTTTTTTTTTAAACTTAAAACTGAAGAAGTTATGAGCATGCGACGCTTTGCGACGCTATTTTTGCGTTTTTTCGCCTACTTTTAACCGTACGGCGCGAGCGGTAATGTAGCTAGTGTGGAAGTTCTAATCTAATGGTAACCCTTGCCCAATACAAATTAGTCGCCGAATTACTGACTCTCATGGTTATGGAAGTTGTCAATGAACTAGTTTCTTTGTAGTACTCGGAAGCTTAACAAATTTCCTGAACTTTCCTCAACTTCTTGAAGTTCCCGAACTACGATTAGTAAAGTGATCGAAGAAGAATTGTTTGAATCGCGCGTAATCGAGGCGGATATAGCAATCGGAGTCCAGCATCGACTGTCGACTTTGCCATAGACGAAAGCAAGGTTGTCGGGCTCTGTCACTGTCCAACATATTTTTTCAACTAGGCAGCAAGAACAAACCCAGAAGCCTATGCCGATCGTACGTAATAGTGAAAAGAAAATCAGTAAATGATATGTTCTCCTTAGGATATAAACATTCCTTTATGGAAATGTGGGCTAAGCTGTCCTTTATAGGGGCAAGCGTACCTGTACAACATAGGCCTTTTCGTTTTTGGAATTCGAGCTGTTGCCTGTTGGCCACCGTTTTACGGAGAAGTGCATTTTGAGATAGATGGCGACGTACATAACAACAACTGAGCCAGTGATCGTGTATGCCTGCACATTCACGTACTGAAAGCGATTCTGATTTCTTCACCCGTTATGTATTGCCCTTTTCTCGCAATTCAAAAGTGGATTGATAGAGCATTATGGGCATTGCGTATGCGACTGTATTTCTTACCTGAAGCCACGTAAATTCTCCAGGATTACTGGTTTTGCAATTGTAGTAGAAGTAGAACTCTGAAATCTGTTTTTAAATCTGGATCAAGTCATGCTAGGAATCGCTTAAAAAGACAACCAAGGATAGAAAAGTTTAGCTAAAAGGGTGCTGGTTAAAGCAACATATAACTCAATGTAGAACAAACCTAATCCACTACATTTAACTCCTTTTAATATAAAAGGCAAAACCAAAGAAATTTCTGGCCACCTTCACGTGCTAAACGTATCGTTGAAACAACGTTGATGAAACTTATAAATTATATTATAAAATTTATAAAACATTTTCTAAAAACCTCTTCGTTCGAGGTACAGAAAAAAATTAAGCGAATTGGCCACCTTCTTATACAGACAAGTTCTTGGAGGAACCATTGATTTGCTGATTTGAAAAAATGTGTGTATTATTCGAAAACAGCTTTTTTCTTTTAGATTTTCACAGTAAGGAGATAAAAGTTTATTAGAAGTCTCGGTAAAACTAGTGGTTTATACTATATGGTGCGTGAGGCCTTTGTTACCAGGTCGTCTGGAAAGTTTTCAGCGTTTTTAATGCTTCATTTTGATCTACCATAATTTTCTCAAATTTTATCGGATTTAAATTAGGGTCGAAATAGGCATCGTTCGAATCAGCACACGTTTGCCAACAGGCCACCAGTCACCTTATTCCATCAGCGAAAAAATTAGGTGGTCGAGATTCGACAAAGCCCACGAAAGCTGTTTTGGCTTGGTCCTGACTGGTGAAGGTTTTTCTAGCGATAAAGTTCTGAAAGCGTTTGAAATGGTGGTAGTCAGTTGGTGACAGGTCTGAAGAACATGGCGGGTGAAGCAGAACTTCAACCCCCAATTCGTTTAATTTTCGAAACTGATTTGGGAAACGTGTGGGCGGACGTTATCGTACATGAGAATCGGCCCTCTTCTGCTGAGCAATGCTGGCGAAGTTGATGCAATTTTTGGTGGAGTTCGTAGACTTCCTTATAGTAGGACTGTACCATGATCGTTTGGCCTGTTGCCAAAAGGTTGTAATGGATCACAAAAGCCGCGGACTGCCACACAGTGATCATCACCTTTTTCAGTGAAGGTTCGCCTTTGGAAAAGGCCTAACGGATTCGTCCGCGTTCAACCACTCTCCGGGACGTTTCTTTTTATCACACAAAATCCACATTCCGTCACAAGATTCGATCCAAAAACGGGTTAGTTTTGTCGCGTAAAAGTAGAGAAGAACAAATGTCGAAACGTGACAAATTTTGCCGCTCATTCCACTCATGAGGCACAGACTTTTCGAGCTTTTTCACCTTCCCAAGGTGAAAAAACTCGAAAAGTCTGTGCCTCATGAGTGGAAATTCGTCGAGAACGAGATCATAAAAAAGCAACGCACCTTTCTCATCGAATTCTTTGTGGCAGCCAAACACTCCTGCTAAAAAGATAAGCGTTAGAAGATAAATCCAAGTCCCGATGCACACTCTGAAATTAGGTCGACCTGGTAGTATAACGAGTGTAACGATCAGATGCAACATTTCGCTGAGAAAACGTACATTTTTGTCCCGAACACTGTGAACACCTTGCTGTTTAATCGAGGAAAATGAAATAGCAAGAACCGGTTTATGGTTAATAGAAACGAGAATAGAATCGCTCCATTGAAGGAAATTCCTTCGAAAAGAAGAGGAATATTCAAAAGAAGCGTGTCTTCTCCCATGAACTGAAAGCAGTTATAAGGAGTGGCAAGTGATCTATCTGCAACTGCAACCTACTAAAGAAATTGACCCTCAATAACATTATTCAATGTGCAATAGCGACAGCGTTATAAAGGCAAATGCGACAGCTGGACGATAGCCGACATGTGATATCTATCTCTTTACTAAAACGTAAAACGATAAAGAGATATCCACACGAGAACAAAAACCTTGTAAATGCCTGGTCTTTAGAAGCAAAGCGAAAGGCAAACGGGTCGCTTTGCTCCGACACTTTATCGCTCGACTTTCCCACTCCATACAAAATTTATAAAAATCCATTCCTCACACAATTACATGAAAACCATATCGACCACACGGTCATGCGCAAACTCGTAAACTAGCGGTAGTCTTTTTTCTGCTTTAGCAATGCCAGCAGTGGAATAAAGAAACGAGAAGATGGAAGAGGTGCTACACTTTGCACCGCCAGTAAAGGGAACGTCTAACCACAGGCATTTTCAGATAAACTTGCTATTTCAATAAGTTTTTATCTCAAAAGCGAAGGATGTTGTTTACATTTCCAAACTCTTCCGTTTCTTCTATTATTTAAGGAAAATAAGCTCTAGTGTTTTATACTATACAAGTGCTCCGTCACTCCTATCGGCGTGCCTCGCACATGCGCGCTTCGGGCAATGTTACAGTATCACTAAGCTAAGCACAATCACATCAAGCTAGCTGCTCTAGTTGTACAGCTTTCCTTCCTACCTAGGAGTAAAAAAAGCTCGCAGAATGCAAGTATATTAGCATGATAGGGCGATCTATTGGTTCCTCACTACTGGTCCTCCCTTGTGAAACGGTCCTCCATTACCGCTACTTGTTCTCCTCAATGATCCACCCTTAGCGAAGCGGGTCTTCGGCACTCCTTCTGAATCCCCAGGCACATTGGACGACGTCTTCGAATGTCTACCTGATTTGCAAACACGTTGAGCGACGACTTTGGCACGTCTTCAGATACCCAGGCACGTCATGCGACGTATTCCGCACGTCTTCCGAATATCCTGACACGTACATAGAAGACGTCTGGGTATTTTCCGTTATTTTCGCGCCACGTAATTTGATCAGTATCGATTGACGGTGATCGATACTGCAAAACCGAACTTCAGATTCATGTTGAGCAACCTCGACTATCCAAGGGTTAAAGTTTCGTGCCGCCTGGAAAACATCCACAAAAAATCGATGGTTTGATCAACATCGATTGATGGCGATCGATACTTCACAAACGAACTCCAGATTCGTGTTGTGCAACCTCGACTACCTAAAGGGCTGGAGTTTCCAGGCAGGTAGAAGACGTCTACGTATTTTCCGCTATTGTCCCGCACCGTAATTTGATCAATATCGATTGATGGCGATAGATACTTCAAAAACAAACTTCAGATTCGTGTTCAGCGACCTCGATCGCCTCAGGGCCGAAGCTCTCAGGCAAGGAGGAGATGTCTGGGCATTTTTCGAATTGTGTTTTCGTGTCGTAATTTTCCCCCATTTCCCCCTATTTCCCCCTCCCCCGAATTTTCCCCCTATTTTATTATTTCTGCAGCGGCGCTGATCGATAGTATGACTCATCGCTTAGTGCATTATATAATAGGATGATGATACTAACTGGGTAATTCAAAAAGTAAAAAACCAGAGAAAATTAAAAACAAAGAACAGAGCGTACAGATATGACGGGGTCAAGTGTGAATGAGCTTTTTAAGGCTAAGTTCGCCGTTTTATTTAGCCTTTTTGGCGCCGTTGTCTGAAAATCGTATTTTTAAAAGGTAAGGTTAAAACGCAGAAAAGGTAATCAGTTCGCAATGAAAAATTATGTAAATGACGGGAAACGTACACTACAGTACCGCGCATGTCTTTTGGTCAATTCCCGAAAAAGCCGCTTTGGAGCGTTCCAAAGCGGCTTTTTTATATAACTTTCTTTAAAATTAAGCATTTGTAAAAAGAAACATATATTTGAGCTCAGCAGGCCAAGCTCTATCTTTTGACATATAAATCAATAGAGTTGAACAATGCATATAGAATCGAACCTATCAATCGAGTGGGTGCGGGAGCCTGTAGAGTGACCGTTTCGGGAGTTTTATCAGAAATTCCCAGCAGCCCTACTCAGAAATTGCATTAGAACTGTGAAGCTTGCCTTTGGAGTGCGCCGTGAACAATGCATACAGAATCGAACCTATCAATCGAGTAGGCGCGACCACCCGCAAATTGCACGCGCGAGTGTGTTCGGAGCGCAATAACTCTGTAGAAATCGAATCGCTCCGGCAGCGGCTTGTGGATTTTGTAGGAAGTAGAAAGCTTTAGTATTCCACGAACGTGCAGCTTTATAGCTTCTTAACAAGCGAAATTATTGCGGCGCGAAAATGCAGGTTAGCCATGTGTGACACGATTTTTTCCGAATTCAGTCGACCCCTGCAGGAAGACTCGGCGTGCTAACGGCATGCAAACGCGTGCGTTAGCAGAGCACTGAACGCACTTTACGATGACATGCTCATCACTCCTCAGCTGCTTGAACTGCCTTGGCCTCATCTTCCAGTTTAGAGCGGCGCAAGATAGCGGTTAGAGTTCGTTGTGTTCTTACTCACCCAGATTTGAGCCTTCAAATTCACAATGGTACCGTTATCTTCAGCTCTAAGAGCTCTATCGAACGGTTGCACTATCGACCAATTTCGGAAAAATGGATTTTTCGGCGATTTCCCATCGAGGACGTGGGCGCCCGAGTCGAGCCTGCGCGGACGATGACGTCATAGAAAATCGATATCTTACTATTGGGCCATGCTAGATACCATTCGGTCCAGCTTTTCATGCTGAATTGAACGGTGTTATTGGGAGTAGGAAAAACTGTAATCTGGGCGAGTAAGAGCGAGGAGAACATGGACCGTTGTTGTATTGCATTGCACGCGCGGCCGTGTTCTGAGCGCGATAACTCTGTCATGGTTGAACCTTTTCGGTTGCAGCTTGTGGGTTTTGTAGGCAGTAAAATGCTCTAATAGCGCGCTGAAACAGAGCAATGTGGCTTATGCTTGGACTAAGTTACGGCGCTGCGAAAATGCAGGTTAGCCTTGTGTGACACGATTTATTCCAATTTCAGTCGACCCCTGCGGGAAGACGCGGAGAGGTACCGGCCTACAAATGCATGGGCTAGAAGAACGCTTAAGATACTTTACGACGACGTGCTCACAACTCCTCAGCTGCCTAAACTGCCTTGGCCTCATCTGCCAGTTTAGAGCGGCGTAAAATAGCGGTTAGAGTTTCTTGCGCTCTTACTCACCCATATTTGAATTTTCGACACTCGCAATAACACCGTTAGCTTCAGCATGAAAAGCTCTATCGAATGGTTGCACTCTCGACCAATTCTGGAGAAAGCGATTTTTTGACAATTTCCATCGAGGACGTGGGCCGAGCCTGCGCGGACAGTGACGTCATAGAAAATCGATATTTTCGAAATTG
>OX377201.1:21708982-21757503 GCA_947396885.1 Heligmosomoides polygyrus polygyrus | reverse complement strand
TTCGTTTTTAAAGCGTAGATCATCATCGATCGATATCGATCAAAGTATCGATTTTTATGGATGTGGTCCAAGCGGTCCGAAACTTCAGCCCTAGGGGTAATCGAGGTCGCTGATCCTGATTGTGAAGTTCGTTTTTGAAGTGTAGATCACCATCGATCAATATCGATCAAAGTATCGATTTTTTATGGATGTTGTCCAAGCGGTCCGAAACTTCAGCCCTAGGGGTAATCGAGGTCGCTGAACACAATTATGAAGTTCGTTTTTAAAGCGTAGATCATCATCGATCGATATCGATCAAAGTATCGATTTTTATGGATGTGGTCCAAGCGGTCCGAAACTTCAGCCCTAGGGGTAATCGAGGTCGCTGATCCTGATTGTGAAGTTCGTTTTTGAAGTGTAGATCACTATCGATCAAATTATCGATTTTTTATGGATTCGTCCAAGCGATCCGAAACTTCAGCCCTAGGGGTAATCGAGGTCGCTGATCCTGATTGTGAAGTTCGTTTTTGAAGTGTAGATCACTATCGATCAAATTATCGATTTTTTATGGATTCGTCCAAGCGATCCGAAACTTCAGCCGTAGGGTAATCGAGGTCGCTGAACACGATTATGAAGATCGTTCTTGAAGTGTAGATCACCATCAATCGATATCGATCAAAGTATCGATTTTTATGGATGTCGTCCAAGCGGTCCGAAACTTCAACCCTGGGGGTAATCGAGGTCGCTGAACCTGATTGTGAAGTTCGTTTTTAAAGTGTAGATCACCATCAATCGATATTGAACAACTTACAGAAGACGTGCCGAACACGTCGCCCACGTGCCTGTGGATTCAAAAAGGTGTGCCGAAGACGTGGTCCGACGTCCCTGGGGGTTCAGAAGACGTGCCGAACATGCCGTCCGCTAAGGAAGATCATTGAGGGGGACCAGTAGTAATCGGGGACGGGTTCTTCTAAGGGGAGTAATGAGTGACCACCAAATCGCCCTATTTATAAAAGAGGAAGGGTTTTTGGTCCGAAGTTAGCCCCTTGGACTTTGTGTACTTCTTTCTGTAAGTTTGAGGGATATTTGGCAATTGTCCAATACTGTTGTTTACCATCGACATCTCACTGCCAGACGGGCGGTGGCACCTATACGACGAGGTCTCGAAAAACGTCTCTATTGTTTTTGGCTATATGCCAAGACCGAGGAACACCCATATAACGAGGTTTCGCATGATGCCTCCGTGGGTCATACCTCATTGTTCCTTCCCAGCTCTGCTGTGTGACACATTTGCGTTATTTTGCCTCATCATACTATTATACATTATAATAATCCGCTAAGCGATGAGCCACACCATCGATCCGCGATGAGCCATAAAATAGGGGAAATTACAGGGCACAAATTAAGGCAAGAAATTCGCGGAAAATTCCCAGACGGCTTCTACGCGCCTGGCGACTCAGTAGACGAGCAGAACATGTAGGCGACCGTGCATGGTGAGCCTAGACGTGCCGAAGACGTCGGCAGCCGTGCCTGGGCATTTAGATGATCATCTACGGAAGGTTTTCACAGCAGGGAGACAATTGATATCGATCGATATTATCGATTTTTTGCGGATGTCGTTCAAGCGGCATGAAACTACAGCGCTGGGGCTAATCGAGGTCGGTGAACACGAATCGGAAGTCGACCAATCGATATCGATCAATATTATCGCTTTTCTGTGGGTGTCGTTCAAGCGACACGAAACTTCAGCCCTGGAGCTAATCGAGGTCCTAACCGGTGGTTTTCTCCCAGATTTAACCGATCAGGGTGGAGAGGGGGGGGGGGAGACACGCCGGATTTACCCGATCGGGTGGGGAGGGGGTGGGAGACACGAGGGTGTTATGGCCTAAGTAGTGCTCCACATTAGGTGGAAAGTTTCAATGTGGAGGCCAGTATCGATGGATATTATCGATCGCCTGACCGGTGGTTTTCGATAGTGCCGACGTTGAAGAGATGTTGATGATGGAGGGAGGGAGAGCTGGACGGCTTCATATCGAAGAACTACTCACCTGATCTTAGAGAAGATAGACCAAGGTTCGAAATTATTAAGGTTTTCAAATACCTATTCTTACTGCTAAGGTGCCGAGAAGGCTGCAGAAGCAGAGGAGTTGCTTGAAGTGAGTGATCTTGGCTTAGTGACTCTCTAAGGTCGCGCGAAGCGCGCAAGTGCGAGACACGCCGACAGGCGTGTCGCAGCACTTGTAAAACATAATCAGGCGAGGTCTGAAAGCCCATAAATCAACATAGTGTTTGAGAGACGAACAGAAACGGTCGGCAACAACTAGATGTCATTATTTCAAGTGCCGTGATATAAGTTTTTTGAATTTTGTTGAACTGCTAAGAATTTGCACCTTTTTGCTCAGTCTGGAGTACTCCGATCCCGCTCTGAAAGCAAAAAAATGAAGCCTAAGTGTTGTTTTTGGTTGTTTAAAGACCAATTTTTGCTCTAGTCCTTGTGTACGTAAACAAGTAAGTTTGAAGAATTTGTGAGGATTCAACCCTACTAACGTTTGCATTATTTTATACATCATGATGAGATCTTCTTTTTCCTTCTAAGTTGGAGACTATCAAGATTTAACATTTTGTTTCTAATAATTCCGCGAGGACTCCTAACTAACAGGTCTAAAACCTTGTTCCTTCTTGTGCCAGATGTAATATGAGGTGCATAATTGTGCGTAGAGAGTAATGTTAGAAAAGGGTGTGACGTAGGCAAACTCGACGAAAGATCTCGTCCCAACAGTATATCGGGAAAATTGAAATCACTCATTAGGAGACAAGGAATGTTGCAAGCTGAAAGAAGAGACAAGGCCTCCATCACCAATCGAGAATAAGTTGCTGGTACGTCTCGTAGAATGTTCCATCCATGTTGACCGTCGTTGAATCTTGGCATTTTTTCTTTGTGCTGTATGATCTCGTGTGAAGCTGTTGAGCCAAGATTGGTATGCTTCTTTATTCGGCTTACGTTTTGGCGTAACCGCCTTCTTCAGAGCCTGGAGAAGACAAAAGGAGTTTGGGAAATTACCCGCCAAAGGATCATTTCAAGTTACAGAAGCTCCAGGAGCAAGTGGTAGAATGAGATGAAAAGGGGAGTAGGCAACCCGACTGACCTTATGGAGACAGCCGAGAGACGGCTAAGTCACCCTCATGGAGAAAGACATGGATGAATGAGACTCTCCCTTCGGGCCACATCTTTAGGGACCTTCTTGTTGGCCTTCTCCTGGGTGAAGGCCACAGTGGTCGGCAAATGGGGCCAGCTCCTGGATAACGGCCACCCGCTCCTCTTTTGTGTTAATTGTGGGACCTTGAACGCAATCCATAAGGCCACCACGGTCTTCCGCGCTCGATATCGGAATTGCGTGCTAGGATCGTCACCTCCACACCAGTCGCTGTGTCATTGTGGATTCGCAGTCTGTGCTCTCCCAAGGGAGTAGAGACCTTGCACTTAATCTACCCATCCGCATGTTCTTTCACCTTGACCAAAGAGGTCTGCCCTTCTCGCCGATATATTCTTCCTTGCATTCGGAGCAAGTAATGAGATACACCGTACCAACCACTCTGCAGTCACCTTCCCTACCGTACGGGCAGACCATGCAAGACGGTGTTGTGCAGGTGTTATCATAGAGAGGTTCCTGACAAGTCGATGCTTAACGTTAGCTGTGGGAATGTCAACGACCCTTACAAGGTCGTGTAATTCCGCCCTGCGAATACAGTTCCGTACTTGGGTGCTCAGTGCATCCGTGATGAAGGGCACCGAGAAGGAAATTTTGTTAAGTTCTCTTTGAGCAGAGTGTATTGTTGCGGTTGGTGGTCGGCTGCCTCTTCTAGGCATGTATTTCGGCACATATCCATTAGATAACGCAATGCGGGATGCCATTGCCATTGACGAAGACTTCAAGTTGTCGTTGGAAGATACCAGGGCAGCACTACGGAACATGCTTCGAACAGTAGCCCTTTTAGTACTGCTTGGATGTGCTGAACGGAAATGCATGATAATGTTCTTGTTAGTGTGCTTCCGATACCACCTGATTTGAAAGGTGCTCTGAGAGAGACGGACTTCTGCGTTGAGGAACGGTGACATCTGATCTGTCGGTTTTCCCTTTGAGCTTAATGTGCTCCGCTTGTTGATCGAGCAAATCGAAACAGGTGTCCATTTCGTTTTGCGTGGGGCACACGATGAAGCAGTCGTCTATACCGACAGTACAGTAAGGGTCTGCGCTCCAGCACGTGTCTCTCTATTTTGGACATAAATGCTATGGCCAGCACAGGAGCCAGACGCTGACCCATAGCCGGACCTCTGACTTGCCTGTAGTATTCTTCGGATCACTTGAAGATATTGCATTGAAGACACTCATTTATGAGCGTCATTACTTAAGCAATACTTAGCCCAAAAACGCACGGCCCTGGTATTCCACAATAATTTCGTGTACGGCTTGCATAGCATCGTCATTTAATATTAAATAAATAAATAAATAATAATAGATCATATTAAATAAATCTTACTTAGAAGTGCCCAATTTATTTCGAAGAGTGACCAGTTTTGAGCGAGAAAATTTTTGAAGTAGAGTGAACCTTTGAGGAGCTCCTTATCAGGAAATAATATAGTGGCTTGTGACACTATATTAATTCGGCCCTATCGTCTCGCTGGCTCTTCTGTGAGCTATGGACGGCGCAAACACATCGACGAATGGCGATTATAAGTATAAGTAAGGAATAGGTCTGCGGTAAACTGAAAAGCTTTCCTCGGATACCTGCCGATGACCTAATTTGCCTTTACTGTAATATTCAATCTTTACAGAAGAACATACAACCTCTTAAATTTACAGTTAGGAATTTAAACTGTGACATTGTGATTATTACCGAATCGTGGCTAAGCAATGCCATCGATCTATTACAAATCCTTGGAGATCTAGGTGAGGATTTTACCTATGTAAGATGTGATAGAGTTCACAAAAGAGGAGATGGCGTACTCATTCTTGTCAGGAAAGGTCTTTTCTTTGAAACAATCTGGAGTGAATCGGTTCCTGATGGTTTTGAAGTAATATGTTGTGACTTGCAGATAGCTCAGGCTCCCATTAGGCTAATTGCTGTGTACAGGACGCCTAGTGCTTCACTTAACAACACTATTCAACTCGACAAGGTAATAAGTGATATGTGCTCTTGCAGGGCACAGTGTATAATCCTAGGTGACTTCAACCTGCCAGACATAGACTGGTCTAATCAGAATTCCTTGAGCGGCGTCATGGCGTCAAAATGTTTTGTAGACATGTGCTCATCATGCAATCTTCATCAGAACATCCATACACCGACCAGGTATGGTAACGTGCTTGATTTAGTGCTTACCAGTCATCCTCATCTGGTTGAAAACATTGTCGTTGGACCACCAATAAGTTCTAGTGATCATTCATGCTTCACATTTCGCCTTAAATCTTTTGTAAGGAATGCTGAATACCGCCTAATAAGGGCGTTTAGTAAGGCTAACTATGACCTCATCTGTAAATTTTTGTTAACTCTCGATTAGCGATCACTCCTTGAGAAATATTCGAGCGTAAATGACAAGTATGAGTTCTTTGCATCCACTCTTCATAACTGCATTGAACAATTCGTTCCCATACAAAAAGTTCCGTTAAAATTTAGCAAACTTCCCCCTAATTTGGTAAAGCTTTTTGAACGTAGGCAAAAAATATGGCTGGACTATCAGAATTATCCTTGTTCGGATAATTTTGATCTCTTTAAGCTGTGAATAAAAGATTTGATTGCCTGTTGGATCGGTATAACAAATACATTGAGAAGAAAATCCTTGAAGGTCCTAACAAGTCGTCACTTCATAGGTTATTACACTTCATCCTAAAGAGACCTGAGAGAATTCCTGCCTTGAAGGATGAGGCTGGTAGCTCTGCTCTATCCGACTCGTCTAAGGCTTCGTTGTTAGCTCAATATTTCCAGAAATCGTTTTCGGTAAATACTAGTAATTATGAGTCATGCAATAATATTAACTCTTCCTTCCGCATGGAGCCTACAGTTTGGTTTTATAGAGAAGAAATTTATAATGAATTATGTACCTTACCAGCAACGTACACTGTTACCTCAGAACAAGTACCACAGTACTTTATCCGGAAGGTTGCCATCGCAATTTCTTACCCTCTCGAACACATATTTAACGCCAGTTGTATTACAGGTGAGGTGCCATCACGTTGGAAACATGCATTTGTTACACCGATTCCCAAGAAAACCCCCATCACCTTGTGTCTAACTATCGTCCTATTAGTATTATCTTAGTTTTCTCCAGATTGTTTGAAAGAAAAGTCAAATCTTCTCTTGTATCCTTTCTTGAGTCAAATGCGCTAATCCTCAATGATCAACACGGTTTTCGAACCGGCAGATCCACTGAAACGTTGATGTTATCAGCTCTGAATGACTGGACACAGGCTCTTGAGCATAAAACTGATGTCGACGTAATACATTTTGATTTTATGAAAGCTTTTGACAAAGTTCCCTTCAAACGACTTGTTGCTAAACTTATAGAGCTAGGTGTTCATCCCAGGGTAACTAATTGGATGAAAAATTTCATAACTGGCAGGTCGTTCCAGGTGAGGATTAATGAATCTTTCTCAGAATCCTTTCCTGTGACCAGTGGAGTTCCTCAGGGAGGTGTTTTATCTCCAATCCTTTTCTCTGTGTATACCTCGGAAATTCCTTCCTTGGTCACTCAATTTGGTGTCACATGTAAAATGTTTGCTGATGATATAAAGATTTACAAGAATGTGAGCGGTGCGAATGACCACATTGCTCTTCAATCCGCAATAAACGCTATTGCTGATTGGTCAGCAAACTGAGAACTGCCGTTATCTGCGCAAAAGTCACATGTACTTCATCTTGGGCAACATGGTAACAGGAACAGCTACTATCTCGGCGATCTTCAGCTTAGCAATACTGCCAGTTTCCGGGACTTGGGTTTTATATTAGATGCAAGTCTTTCATTTAAGGAACACTGTGATCTTGCAGCAAAAAAAGCTGAACGAGTCGTTCACAGCTTATTTAAATCATTGCGAACAAACTCAGTTGAGCATTTGGTGTTAGCTTACAAATCGTACGTTAGGCCTATTCTAGAATATGCTAGCACTGTTTTCAGTCCTAAATGTAGACGTGAAGTAGCTAGACTTGAGTCAGTGCAAAACAGCTTTACAAGGAAGCTTTGGATAAGAATTCACGGATATAATTACAACACCATACCTTCAGCATCACAGAGAAATAAGATCTCTAACCTACGTACTCTCTCGTATCGTAGAAGAAAATATGATTTAGTCATGATTTATAAGTTGATAAATGGTATGGTACGCCTTCCTCTTCAGGAGTTCTATTCGGTCTCTCCTTCTAACACAAGGGGTGGCCAATGGAAAATCAAAGTTCTCACTGCTAAAACTAATGTAAGATCCTCATTTTCACTAATCGAGCGGGTGTTGAATTTCTGAAGCTTTCCAAGAAATATAACCTACCAAGCAGTCTAAGGCAATTCAAAAAACTAGCTGACAGGTATCTCCAGGAAACTTTATAGTTTGCTGTTGTTTTTGATGTTTTTGCTTTGTTGTATAAACTAAATTCACTTATCGAATTTAACGCTACCGCTGTTGTGTATTGATTTGTATTTGGTCTAACTGTATTTCTTAATTGTATCGCGTGGCTGTCCACGTACAGAATAAATAAATAAGATTAACAGTGTGGTATTTTTATTTTCTGAAGAATACTTAGAACCTTTGTTTAAACAGGAAATCAAAAAAAAATTAGAGCTGCTTACAAATAGAATTAGAGCTACACAAAAACGAGACAAAAACCGGATGGCGTTTCGAAAAGAAGGAACAACGCCCCACCATAACCTTTGGGTCGCCAGTAGGTGGCCGTGATAAGTAACTGAATCCATTGTGCTGAGTGCATAGACATCTGCCAAGAAGACCCTTTAAATTAAATATCTACATACTTACCTTCTAAATATCGGCTCTTTCGTTTCAGTCAATAAATCACAGTGTAGGACTGCGCTACCTTTATGTACTTATGGTTTGCGTTAAAACAAACAACGAATCGGAATCGAGAGCAGGAACAATAGCTCTCGATTCCGATTCGTTTTTTTTTGACAACAGTCATTTTGTCGCCGAGAATAGCACCTGCGTAGTTCAAGCGATAGTTCTTTCTAGGCACTTTGTTGTCGTGGGGTAAGATTCTGTGCGGCACTGAAAACGAGCATTAAAGCCAAAACCATCTCATTAAAGCTAAAAACCCTTTTGAGCCTTCTTCAATCTTCCGTCACTCGGCCGAACAATACGATACTACTAACTAGGGAAGGGTTTTGAACTACCTGGAACTTCAAGTGGAGACCAAAAGTCAGCTTTATTTATTTATTCATTTATTTAAAGCGTGAGCATGATACTCACGTAAACACGTAAAACAAATAAAAAAGGAACAGGTTCGACGAAAAAAAAACATCAACCAGATGTGAATAAGAATAAGGGTCATTCGTAACTCTGAAACCAGCTATGAGCAGAACTTAGTTAACAACAATTTCTTGAAAACATGCATGGATAACGACAGGAGATTTGCGTTTTCCGCAAGCGGAGATTTATTTATTACCCTTTACTTACTGTAGCCAGAATCATCAGCCTCTATCATCATCATCGACCTCTATCGGAAAAAATGCCGCCAAGCCTCCTGATATGACATTCATTAACATCAGGTTTTGGCAGTATTTTCACCGTTTGAAGGCGGTAAGCGGTTGATGAATCTAACCACAGTAAGTTATAAGTACACCGCTAGTCACAGGTGATGTTCCAGCAGGTGGAACGGTAGGAATTTCACACCTACTTTCTTAATGAGCACTTCGCAGTTTATTTATTTATTTATTTATTTATTTGCACTGTATAGTGCGCAATTATAAGCAATTGAACACGGTGGACACCGCATAGCCAAATAATCATCATTTTCATTAGCGTCTGTCCCGGTTGGCGGCGGAGTCCGCTCTTCTGGTGTGGTGACGCCAGTTCTCTCGATCAAATGCTTGATCAGGAAGCACACCAGCCATCTTTAAGTCCAAATGCAACGTGTCTAGCCACCATCTCTTCGGGCGTCCCCTGGGACGCTTTCCAGGGAATTCAAGGTTTAAGGCCTGTATTCCGAACGGTGTCGTCATTAGCGCGAAGGACGTGGCCGTACCATCGAAGACGAGCTTCGCGCAGCTTCTCGGCTATCGGGGCGACACCGAACCTCTGTCGTATGGTGTCGTTGCGAACGCGGTCCACAAAAGAACCGTAGCATTTTCGTTTCCATCACACTGAGGCGGCTCTCAATTCCCTTCGTCACGGGCCAGCACTCAGCACCGAACATCGCTACTGAGCGGACGACTGCTCTATATACCTTTAACGCGGTCCAGCAAGGATTAAGTGGTGGCGACTGAGCGAGAAAGATGCATCTCTTACTCTTCGCTTTCGGTATCGACTGTCGACGAAATCTGGAAGGAGGCTACTGAAGCGATAATTCGGGCTGCATGCTTCGAACTCGGCGCATCGAAGCCTGGACGGCGCTGGGTCGTCAAGCAGGCGTGGCTGTGGACTGACGATGTCGGGGAAAAAGTCCGAGAAAAGAAGTGGCTCCATCACGTATTTATCGGTGATAAAACAGTCCATAATTGGCGGAGTTATCGAGAAGCGAAGAAGGCGGCAAAGAAGGCAGTGGCCGCAGCTAAAGCCGTACATTACGCTGATGTGAGCGAAAAACTGTAGACGCGCGATGGTGAGCGTTATCATTACCGACTCGCCAAAGCCCGCTGTCGCCAAGCAGAAGACGTCGAGAAGTTCTTTGGCATTAACGACGAGAAATTTGAACATCCTGCTGTTCCTTTTGCATCACCGGTACACGGTCCTGTTCAGAAGATCACAGTGAACGGAGCTCTGAGGAAGATGAAGTCAGGCAAAGTCTCTGGCCCCAATGACTGCCAGCCGACCTGTGGAATTCGAAGGGCTGGTGCCCTGCTGACTGGCTGACAGAGTTTTTAAATCAGGTTGTTGCTGAGAAGAAAGTGCTTGAGAGCTGGCAGCAAAGCACGATCATCCCGATTTGGAAGAAGGGGTGTTTTGGGGACTCGTTAGTTACCTTTCCATTCGCCTTCTTTTGTCTAGCTCTCCACGAATCAGTGTGCTTCGGTTCTGGCTGTGGCACCGTTGATGCCATTCACGCCGTTCGTTTTCTGCTAGAGAAGCACCGTGAAAAACAGAAACCGGTGCATTTTGCCTTCCTGGACTCGGAGAAGGCCTTCGACCGCTTTCCGCGAGAAGTTATATGGTACGCGTTGCGGCAACATTGTGTTCCTGAAGAGCTTATTGAGTGGATGCGCATGCTGTACCCTTGCCCTAGGAGTCGAGTGCGAGCGCCAGCTGCCCTTAATTTCCCATCTCCGTAGGGGTGCACCAGGGATCTGCGCTATCCCCACTGCTCTTCGTGGTCGTGATGGATGCGATCTCACGAGATCTCCAGATGGCGGCGCCTTAGACGCTGCTCTATGCTGATGACGTCATGCTTGCATGTGAAGACAGAGCCGAACTATGCAGCAGGCACAGGCATGGTGCAATATTTTGGCATTGTTCGGTCTCACACTAAACGTCGAAAAGACAGAATACTAGACGACGGATGTGAATGAGCACGGACCTATTAAGATCACTGCTACTGAGCTCTCACGAGTTACATCTTTCAAGTATCTAAGATCAACAGTCACGTTCGATGGCAGCCTAAAGTTGGAGGTGAACACACGCGTGAGTGCGTATTACAGAGATATCTCGCCAAAAGTTTCAGCAAAGCTAAGTTGAGCTCAAAACCACTCTGATCAGAACATTAAAAAAGCTCACCAAAACGAAGTGGGAGTGCGCTACTAGAGGAAGGAGAGTGGACACATCTTATACCCTGGCTACGCCACGCCATTTAGAGTCAGTTGCCCTTCTATCGAAAACATTTACGAAAGTTCAAGCTTTACGATCCAAAATGGCGTAAATCGTAAATCGTAAGAAAACTGCCAAAAATCGCCGTAATTCGTAAATCGTAAAAAACTGCCGAAAACCGCCGGAGATCGTAATTCGAAAAAAACTACCAAAACCGCCTAAATCGTAAAACGTGAATTGTTAAAAATTGCTCAAAACGCCATAAATCGCAAATCGTAATAATTCGCACTCCTTGTACACACCTTTAACTTTGCTAATGGCAACTGAGCATTTATTCCAATTACAAGTGCTGCGACACGCCTGTCGGCGTGTCTCGCACTTGCGCGCTTCGCGCGACCTTAGAGAGTCACTAAGCCAAGATCACTCACTTCAAGCAGCTCCTCTGCTTCTGCAGCCTTCTCGGCACCTTAGCAGTAAGAATAGGTATTTGAAAACCTTAATAATTTCGAACCTTGGTCTATCTTCTCTAAGATCAGGTGAGTAGTTCTTCGATATGAAGCCGTCCAGCTCTCCCTACCTCCATCATCAACATCTCTTCAACGTCGGCACTATCGAAAACCACCGGTCAGGCAATCGATAATATCCATCGATACTGGCCTCCACATTGAAACTTTCCACCTAATGTGGAGCACTACTTCGGCCATAATACCCTAGTGTCTCCCACCCCCTCCCCACCCGATCGGGTAAATCCGGCGTGTCTCCCCCCCTCCTCTCCACCCTGATCGGTTAAATCTGGGAGAAAACCACCGGTTAGGACCTCGATTAGCTCCAGGGCTGAAGTTTCGTGTCGCTTGAACGACACCCACAGAAAAGCGATAATATTGATCGATATCGATTGGTCGACTTCCGATTCGTGTTCATCGACCTCGATTAGCCCCAGCGCTGTAGTTTCATGCCGCTTGAACGACATCCGCAAAAAATCGATAATATCGATCGATATCAATTGTCTCCCTGCTGTGAAAACCTTCCGTAGATGATCATGTAAATGCCCAGGCACGGCTGCCGACGTCTTCGGCACGTCTAGGCTCACCATGCACGGTCGCCTACATGTTCTGCTCGTCTACTGAGTCGCCAGGCGCGTAGAAGCCGTCTGGGAATTTTCCGCGAATTTCTTGCCTTAATTTGTGCCCTGTAATTTCCCCTATTTTATGGCTCATCGCGGATCGATGGTGTGGCTCATCGCTTAGCGGATTATTTATATTATTATATAGTATGATAGTATGATGATTTTACAAAAAGAACTAAAAGACAACGTATTTCCTATAGATGCCAAGTTTTCAATACAGTGTTGAGCCGTACACGTGTTTCCGTAAACTATGGACTAGACAAGGCTCGTCCCGAACATGGTTTGCCTATCGGCTACCCACGGGATATCACTGTACACGCGAGAAATTCGTCTAAACTTCGGGTTAAGGGGGCAGCATACTGCACTGATCAGTATCTGCCTGAGATGCGCGATGCACCTAAGTTCTACGGTATATCGTGGAGTTTATTTGAATACGTATTTTGCCTGTGCAATAAACTGTAATGGTCAGCCGTTGGACATGTCAGTGAATTTTTTCATTCACCAAGTATTAGGCTGTCGCAAAATTAATTTCCGTTTCGAGGTATGTTTAAATAGATAGTTTTTTTAACCCTAAATCATTTTGTCTCAGAGAGAGGCAACATAACGGTTGGTAGGTACCCTGCTCTTTCAAAAAACATGTGAATATCTCTCTTTTTCTAGCTGACCTTTTTGACGGCCTCCAAAAATTATGAAACGACACGACTATCGAGTCATCTTTTCGAATTCAAATTGGGATATTGCAAAGGCAGAGGCGCCCTGTAATTTTGGCAGCGCTTTTAAGACGGACTGTCACTGCCAACGAAAGGTGAGGTTCTACCTCGAAAAAATCGCTTCTGACCTCGAAGAGAAACCGGATCGTGGTCGCAGGTCGTCGCTTGACCATGAACTTTTGAGGAGAGCCGTCGAAGCAAATCCGGAGACGAATATGCAGTCGTTAGCAGAGGGCGTTGGCGTACATCATACTGCGGTAAGAGGACATTTGGCGAGAATCGGCAAGGGGAAGAAGGTGTCGAAGTGGGGGCCCCATGAGCTCACCGATGAGCATCTGGCACGTTTCGACACTTGCTCCAACCTGCTAGTTCGCTTTAAAAATGAGCGGGTCGTTTACGATAACAGGGCGCAAGGAATTGTCTGGGTAGATAAGGATGCTTTTCCATCATTTCATTATCTCTTCCTAAACTCGACCTTCATCCTAAAAAAAAAGTTATGTACGTTGTGGTGGTGTTGTCAGGGTGTACTCCATTGCACCTTTTTGCAACCTGGTTAGGCAGTTGTAGCAGAGTCCTACTGCTGTGATTTAGACCAAATGTATGAGAATTGCAAAAACTGTGGCCGGCAATGGTGAATTGAGGAGGGCCACTTCTGTTGCAGGACAACTCGGGGCCACACACCTCACAAATCACTCGGCGAAAATTGACCCATTTAGGTACCGAAGTTCTCCTTCTCCCTCACCCTATCTAGTCCTCCGACCTTTCCCCACTGACTATCTCTTTTTCCGAGCTCTTGATTCTCCTTTGCCTCAGACACAACTCACTAATCTGTCCGACGTTGAACTGCCCTCCTTGATTTCGTTAATTCCTGTGATCTCAGTTTTCACTGGAAACGATTATATTCATTACCTGTTCATTGGCATATATGTGTAGATTTTGCTGGTTTTTACTTCAATCAACAAAGTTATGATTAAGCTGAGTTATAGCAATTTGAGGTAAACGGTGCGTTTTGGCTATTAATTTTGTGACGACCTAATAACACGCCGATCACGTAAGAAAGTTGCTAGTTTGGCTCAGGCGGTGTCCTATTCATTCGGGTTACGACAGCCGGTGACCCCGTACTGTGTGAATTTCGACTTACCTTCTCGACATATAATGGATTCAGAACACATGACGAAGGAATAGCCAAAACTGACCATTTTGTTTCCTGTCAAATGGGATTTGACTAGGAAACATCTGTCGTATAATAATAGGAATGGAACAAACCTCAAAGTAATGTTAACCATTTTTTCCACGCATTACGATCATCTGGTAGAACTATAAACATTTTATGGAGGAGCTAGACGTGAAATATACATTTCATCTAGACGAAATTAGGAGGAGCTGGCGTTATTTCTCTCGGACATTCCCTATTCTATTGTACTGCAGTGTTTCGTGTTGGAAAGAGCACGTTGTACACCATGACGTCTTCTGCTTGAACAGCATCTGTCCTTGAAATTCGATTCGCCGCCGTTCTTTCAGAGATATAGTGTATACAGCACCGTCTCTACGATGAGGAGACAATATCGTGTACAATTTCTTTACTACTCTTTTCTTTTCTGCGAAATTTGTCCTAGTCCTTCTGAAATCGCATGCACTCCGCCTTCTGCAGTTCTTTTTGTGTCACTGCTCTCTTTCAATAACCGTCTAAACACCCATTCTGAATTATCCTAGCAGGCTATGTAATGACAAGCTTTACACTCATTCCTCCGTAGAATTTACATTCAAAAGTTCCTTGACGTCAGTGCAGTTTCTGAATAGCACCAGCGCGTTTAGCGCCGTGATTTACGACAGGTTTTGTATCGGAACGACTAATTTCTCTACTTCAAAGATATGGATTTGTGCGTCACTGCCAATGCACAAGAGCTTGTATCTTTGTTCAGAAACTGCGAGAGCTCAATGTAGTGATTTTCTATGGAACTAACTAATTCTGTCAGCAATAAATAGCCTTCAGCACAGAAGCATTTCAATTAATTCCAGGAATATATCTCCTAAAACTTTACACCTACACCTCCGATCTTATGCTGTTCCGACAATGTGCACTCTATTCTGCAGTTGATTATAGAAGCGCCGAAAAGGCGGAGGTTGAAGGAAACCAACTCGATGCGCAGTTCGCTGGAAGGAGCGCTTCAATCCGTCTTGGCCTTTGTAGATTACGCCATTCTCTCTTTTCTTGAACAGCAGCTTCAATTTCGGCAAAATTATTACAACACGTCAAAGTCAAGAATTTTTCCTTTATCTAGCAGCTACTAGTGGAGGATCATTCGCAAATCCCAACAAAAGAAGCAACCATGCGGCTAACCGGCCCATGGAACGGTGCCGCCCACTGCTATTGTAGGTTGATTGTCTTATTCGGAGGGGCCCCGTTCTTCCCCCCAGCTTGCGGAAGGGCGGCGCTAATTGCGCGAGAAGTGCTCGTCGCGGACGAGTTCACGCGCTCGGCGGGATGGGGGAAGAACGGACCTTCTTCCAGCCATCAGCTGTTACCACCGATGGGATAACAGGATATTCTGCGCTGTATTCCACCTGTTTCTCAAACTTTCATCGTCCGCTTTGTAATCACCTACTACTTCATGAAGGCTTCCTTGTGCTTCTGGATACAATGACCCTTCTTGACAAGCAAGATGGTGCAATGGCTTCGAATGGGTACTCAAGTAACAAATGAGTAGTCACCAAACTTAGATGTGAGTTGGTTTACTTGTCTTTGTTACCGCTTGCTTCTCGTTCTTGAAAATGTAGCGGCTCGTTGTAATCGCTTGTGTATCTTGGCGCGAAAATTAGAGTATTACAGGCCGGTGGCCTTATGAAGCGACGCTTCTTCTTGTTCTTCTTCTTCTCCTGAGCGTTTAGTCCTGCGCAGTCGCAGGGTCCGCTGTTCTTGTGATCTGTCGCCACCTCATCCTATCAAGGGCGTCATCTGCCGTGGCGCCGACTTCGGCGAGATCTCTCTTGATGACGTCCTTCCATCTTTTCCTTGGGGCTCCTTTCGGACGCTTTCCGGGTGCCTCGAAATCTAGGGCCTACCTTGTGGGGTGATCCTCTGGTCTTCTGAGGACGTGTCCATACCACCTCAGGCGCTGCTCTCTCATCTTCAGCTGGATCGGGGCTGTCTTCATCATTGCCCTAGCATCCTTGTTTCGCACCCTGTCCCGACGGGTCCATCCACATGCCCACCTCAGCATCTCATCTCCGCCGCGTGCAGTTGCCGCTCCTGCGCCTTACCCAGGGCCCAGCACTCACTGCCGTAGAGGAGGGCAGGCCTCACAACTGTTTTACAGAGCTTGCTTTTGAGCGTCCTGGAGCATCTACGATCGCAGAGGATCCCTGTGGATTCCCTCCACTTGAGCCAGGCTGCGTTTATCCGTCCCCTAACCGCCTGGTCCACACTTCCTTCCTCGGATAGGTCACTTCCGAGGTAGCGGAATTCTTCCACCTTCTCGATCGTTTCCCCTTGGCAGTCTAGGATCGATCCAGCGCATTGCTCAGAGCTGATGAACTTCGTCTTCTTTACGTTCAGCCGTAGGCCGTTGTCTGCGAGGGCTCTCTGCCACAGCTGCACCTTCTCCTCCAGCTCCTCCTGGTTGTCGGGTACTAGGGCGATGTCGTCCGCGTAGAGGATCGTTCTGAGAGGGCCTTCTTCAAGGTGGTTCACTATAGAGTCAAGCGTCAGCAGGAAGAGGAACGGGCTCAGAGCCGACCCTTAGTGTACCCCCCCCCTGGGATGTCCACTTTCCTTGTCACCCCGTGTGGAGTTCGTATCGCCGCTTTCGAGCCCTCGTACATGTCCCTTATGACCGTCGATCGTAGTCGATCAGACGTTTCGGGACACCCCTCCCTCAAAGGGCATTCCAAAATACGGCTTGAGCTAGCCTATCGTAGACCTTCTTCAGGTCCAGGAATGCCAGATAGCAGGGTTTTCGTTTCTTCCGATATTTTTCCATCACCTGACGAGCGATGAAGATGACGTCTGTGGTGGACCTCTATGGCATGAAGCCCCACTGCACCTGGGAGATGGGTACCATCTTCCTCAGCCCTGAGTCGATCAGTCGTTCGTAGATCTTCATCGTGTGTGAGATCAGTTTGGTCCCTCGGTAGTTGGAGCATTCTGAAGCGTCTCCCTTCTACTTGAAGATGGGGGACTATGGTGCTGTTCCTCCAGTATCCGGCATCTTATCTTCTTTTGTGATTCTGTTGAGGAACTGCGTCAGCCAGTTGATTCCGAGGTCTCCGAGCACCTTCCAAGCCTCTACTGGCACACCGTCAGGCCTCCTTCTTCCTCTTCACCGCAGCCTGCACCTCTTCGTTCCAGAACCATGCCAATTTATCCCTCTGGTTCCTCCTTTTGTTTCTTTCATGGTTTCCTTGGCACATTTCAGGATTGTTTGGGTTACCCTCCTCCAGGTCTCATTCACGGGACCAGCTCGATCTGGAAGGCCTGCTTTGAGCACTGCCCTTCGTAGCTCGTTCCGCTCTGAACCCCGCAGTTTCCACCATCGGATCCTGTGTTCCGTCCTCACTTTGGGACTGGTGGGTAGAGGTATGGTAAGGTCGGGTACCAAGGGTCTATGCTGTGATGCCACGTCTTCTCCCGGAATGACCTTCACATCCCGGACTGTTTTCAGGACAGCCCTTCGAACCAGGATGTGGTCGACTTCCGTCCTTCTTCCTCCGCTAGCATAGGTCACCTTCTGGCTCTCCCTCTTCGCGAAGAAGGTGCTACAGACAGCCAGGTCGTGGGCGATAGCCAGATCCAGAATTCGTTCTTCATCCGGGTTTATCAGGCCGATCCCTTTACCTCCATGAACCCTTTCCACTCCTCCGCGATGAGTCATAAAATAGGGGAAATTACGGGAGTTACGGGGCACAAATTAAGGCAAGAAAATAGAGGAAAATACCAAGACGCCTTCTACGTGCCTGTCGACTCAGTAGACGAGCTGAACACTTCGCCAAACGTGCCTGGCGACTCGGTAGACGTGCCGAACACGTCGCCAACTTTAGCCCTGGGGGACTTCAGGTCGCTGAACATGATTGTGAAGTTCGTTTCTAAAGTGTAGATCACCATCGATCAATATCGATCAAAGTATCGATTTTTTATGGATGTTGTCCAAGCGGTCCGAAACTTCAGCCCTAGGGGTAATCGAGGTCGCTGAACACAATTATGAAGTTCGTTTTTAAAGCGTAGATCATCATCGATCGATATCGATCAAAGTATCGATTTTTATGGATGTGGTCCAAGCGGTCCGAAACTTCAGCCCTAGGGGTAATCGAGGTCGCTGATCCTGATTGTGAAGTTCGTTTTTGAAGTGTAGATCACCATCGATCAATATCGATCAAAGTATCGATTTTTTATGGATGTTGTCCAAGCGGTCCGAAACTTCAGCCCTAGGGGTAATCGAGGTCGCTGAACACAATTATGAAGTTCGTTTTTAAAGCGTAGATCATCATCGATCGATATCGATCAAAGTATCGATTTTTATGGATGTGGTCCAAGCGGTCCGAAACTTCAGCCCTAGGGGTAATCGAGGTCGCTGATCCTGATTGTGAAGTTCGTTTTTGAAGTGTAGATCACTATCGATCAAATTATCGATTTTTTATGGATTCGTCCAAGCGATCCGAAACTTCAGCCCTAGGGGTAATCGAGGTCGCTGATCCTGATTGTGAAGTTCGTTTTTGAAGTGTAGATCACTATCGATCAAATTATCGATTTTTTATGGATTCGTCCAAGCGATCCGAAACTTCAGCCGTAGGGTAATCGAGGTCGCTGAACACGATTATGAAGATCGTTCTTGAAGTGTAGATCACCATCAATCGATATCGATCAAAGTATCGATTTTTATGGATGTCGTCCAAGCGGTCCGAAACTTCAACCCTGGGGGTAATCGAGGTCGCTGAACCTGATTGTGAAGTTCGTTTTTAAAGTGTAGATCACCATCAATCGATATTGAACAACTTACAGAAGACGTGCCGAACACGTCGCCCACGTGCCTGTGGATTCAAAAAGGTGTGCCGAAGACGTGGTCCGACGTCCCTGGGGGTTCAGAAGACGTGCCGAACATGCCGTCCGCTAAGGAAGATCATTGAGGGGGACCAGTAGTAATCGGGGACGGGTTCTTCTAAGGGGAGTAATGAGTGACCACCAAATCGCCCTATTTATAAAAGAGGAAGGGTTTTTGGTCCGAAGTTAGCCCCTTGGACTTTGTGTACTTCTTTCTGTAAGTTTGAGGGATATTTGGCAATTGTCCAATACTGTTGTTTACCATCGACATCTCACTGCCAGACGGGCGGTGGCACCTATACGACGAGGTCTCGAAAAACGTCTCTATTGTTTTTGGCTATATGCCAAGACCGAGGAACACCCATATAACGAGGTTTCGCATGATGCCTCCGTGGGTCATACCTCATTGTTCCTTCCCAGCTCTGCTGTGTGACACATTTGCGTTATTTTGCCTCATCATACTATTATACATTATAATAATCCGCTAAGCGATGAGCCACACCATCGATCCGCGATGAGCCATAAAATAGGGGAAATTACAGGGCACAAATTAAGGCAAGAAATTCGCGGAAAATTCCCAGACGGCTTCTACGCGCCTGGCGACTCAGTAGACGAGCAGAACATGTAGGCGACCGTGCATGGTGAGCCTAGACGTGCCGAAGACGTCGGCAGCCGTGCCTGGGCATTTAGATGATCATCTACGGAAGGTTTTCACAGCAGGGAGACAATTGATATCGATCGATATTATCGATTTTTTGCGGATGTCGTTCAAGCGGCATGAAACTACAGCGCTGGGGCTAATCGAGGTCGGTGAACACGAATCGGAAGTCGACCAATCGATATCGATCAATATTATCGCTTTTCTGTGGGTGTCGTTCAAGCGACACGAAACTTCAGCCCTGGAGCTAATCGAGGTCCTAACCGGTGGTTTTCTCCCAGATTTAACCGATCAGGGTGGAGAGGGGGGGGGGAGACACGCCGGATTTACCCGATCGGGTGGGGAGGGGGTGGGAGACACGAGGGTATTATGGCCTAAGTAGTGCTCCACATTAGGTGGAAAGTTTCAATGTGGAGGCCAGTATCGATGGATATTATCGATCGCCTGACCGGTGGTTTTCGATAGTGCCGACGTTGAAGAGATGTTGATGATGGAGGGAGGGAGAGCTGGACGGCTTCATATCGAAGAACTACTCACCTGATCTTAGAGAAGATAGACCAAGGTTCGAAATTATTAAGGTTTTCAAATACCTATTCTTACTGCTAAGGTGCCGAGAAGGCTGCAGAAGCAGAGGAGTTGCTTGAAGTGAGTGATCTTGGCTTAGTGACTCTCTAAGGTCGCGCGAAGCGCGCAAGTGCGAGACACGCCGACAGGCGTGTCGCAGCACTTGTAAAACATAATCAGGCGAGGTCTGAAAGCCCATAAATCAACATAGTGTTTGAGAGACGAACAGAAACGGTCGGCAACAACTAGATGTCATTATTTCAAGTGCCGTGATATAAGTTTTTTGAATTTTGTTGAACTGCTAAGAATTTGCACCTTTTTGCTCAGTCTGGAGTACTCCGATCCCGCTCTGAAAGCAAAAAAATGAAGCCTAAGTGTTGTTTTTGGTTGTTTAAAGACCAATTTTTGCTCTAGTCCTTGTGTACGTAAACAAGTAAGTTTGAAGAATTTGTGAGGATTCAACCCTACTAACGTTTGCATTATTTTATACATCATGATGAGATCTTCTTTTTCCTTCTAAGTTGGAGACTATCAAGATTTAACATTTTGTTTCTAATAATTCCGCGAGGACTCCTAACTAACAGGTCTAAAACCTTGTTCCTTCTTGTGCCAGATGTAATATGAGGTGCATAATTGTGCGTAGAGAGTAATGTTAGAAAAGGGTGTGACGTAGGCAAACTCGACGAAAGATCTCGTCCCAACAGTATATCGGGAAAATTGAAATCACTCATTAGGAGACAAGGAATGTTGCAAGCTGAAAGAAGAGACAAGGCCTCCATCACCAATCGAGAATAAGTTGCTGGTACGTCTCGTAGAATGTTCCATCCATGTTGACCGTCGTTGAATCTTGGCATTTTTTCTTTGTGCTGTATGATCTCGTGTGAAGCTGTTGAGCCAAGATTGGTATGCTTCTTTATTCGGCTTACGTTTTGGCGTAACCGCCTTCTTCAGAGCCTGGAGAAGACAAAAGGAGTTTGGGAAATTACCCGCCAAAGGATCATTTCAAGTTACAGAAGCTCCAGGAGCAAGTGGTAGAATGAGATGAAAAGGGGAGTAGGCAACCCGACTGACCTTATGGAGACAGCCGAGAGACGGCTAAGTCACCCTCATGGAGAAAGACATGGATGAATGAGACTCTGCCTTCGGGCCACATCTTTAGGGACCTTCTTGTTGGCCTTCTCCTGGGTGAAGGCCACAGTGGTCGGCAAATGGGGCCAGCTCCTGGATAACGGCCACCCGCTCCTCTTTTGTGTTAATTGTGGGACCTTGAACGCAATCCATAAGGCCACCACGGTCTTCCGCGCTCGATATCGGAATTGCGTGCTAGGATCGTCACCTCCACACCAGTCGCTGTGTCATTGTGGATTCGCAGTCTGTGCTCTCCCAAGGGAGTAGAGACCTTGCACTTAATCTACCCATCCGCATGTTCTTTCACCTTGACCAAAGAGGTCTGCCCTTCTCGCCGATATATTCTTCCTTGCATTCGGAGCAAGTAATGAGATACACCGTACCAACCACTCTGCAGTCACCTTCCCTACCGTACGGGCAGACCATGCAAGACGGTGTTGTGCAGGTGTTATCATAGAGAGGTTCCTGACAAGTCGATGCTTAACGTTAGCTGTGGGAATGTCAACGACCCTTACAAGGTCGTGTAATTCCGCCCTGCGAATACAGTTCCGTACTTGGGTGCTCAGTGCATCCGTGATGAAGGGCACCGAGAAGGAAATTTTGTTAAGTTCTCTTTGAGCAGAGTGTATTGTTGCGGTTGGTGGTCGGCTGCCTCTTCTAGGCATGTATTTCGGCACATATCCATTAGATAACGCAATGCGGGATGCCATTGCCATTGACGAAGACTTCAAGTTGTCGTTGGAAGATACCAGGGCAGCACTACGAAACATGCTTCGAACAGTAGCCCTTTTAGTACTGCTTGGATGTGCTGAACGGAAATGCATGATAATGTTCTTGTTAGTGTGCTTCCGATACCACCTGATTTGAAAGGTGCTCTGAGAGAGACGGACTTCTGCGTTGAGGAACGGTGACATCTGATCTGTCGGTTTTCCCTTTGAGCTTAATGTGCTCCGCTTGTTGATCGAGCAAATCGAAACAGGTGTCCATTTCGTTTTGCGTGGGGCACACGATGAAGCAGTCGTCTATACCGACAGTACAGTAAGGGTCTGCGCTCCAGCACGTGTCTCTCTATTTTGGACATAAATGCTATGGCCAGCACAGGAGCCAGACGCTGACCCATAGCCGGACCTCTGACTTGCCTGTAGTATTCTTCGGATCACTTGAAGATATTGCATTGAAGACACTCATTTATGAGCGTCATTACTTAAGCAATACTTAGCCCAAAAACGCACGGCCCTGGTATTCCACAATAATTTCGTGTACGGCTTGCATAGCATCGTCATTTAATATTAAATAAATAAATAAATAATAATAGATCATATTAAATAAATCTTACTTAGAAGTGCCCAATTTATTTCGAAGAGTGACCAGTTTTGAGCGAGAAAATTTTTGAAGTAGAGTGAACCTTTGAGGAGCTCCTTATCAGGAAATAATATAGTGGCTTGTGACACTATATTAATTCGGCCCTATCGTCTCGCTGGCTCTTCTGTGAGCTATGGACGGCGCAAACACATCGACGAATGGCGATTATAAGTATAAGTAAGGAATAGGTCTGCGGTAAACTGAAAAGCTTTCCTCGGATACCTGCCGATGACCTAATTTGCCTTTACTGTAATATTCAATCTTTACAGAAGAACATACAACCTCTTAAATTTACAGTTAGGAATTTAAACTGTGACATTGTGATTATTACCGAATCGTGGCTAAGCAATGCCATCGATCTATTACAAATCCTTGGAGATCTAGGTGAGGATTTTACCTATGTAAGATGTGATAGAGTTCACAAAAGAGGAGATGGCGTACTCATTCTTGTCAGGAAAGGTCTTTTCTTTGAAACAATCTGGAGTGAATCGGTTCCTGATGGTTTTGAAGTAATATGTTGTGACTTGCAGATAGCTCAGGCTCCCATTAGGCTAATTGCTGTGTACAGGACGCCTAGTGCTTCACTTAACAACACTATTCAACTCGACAAGGTAATAAGTGATATGTGCTCTTGCAGGGCACAGTGTATAATCCTAGGTGACTTCAACCTGCCAGACATAGACTGGTCTAATCAGAATTCCTTGAGCGGCGTCATGGCGTCAAAATGTTTTGTAGACATGTGCTCATCATGCAATCTTCATCAGAACATCCATACACCGACCAGGTATGGTAACGTGCTTGATTTAGTGCTTACCAGTCATCCTCATCTGGTTGAAAACATTGTCGTTGGACCACCAATAAGTTCTAGTGATCATTCATGCTTCACATTTCGCCTTAAATCTTTTGTAAGGAATGCTGAATACCGCCTAATAAGGGCGTTTAGTAAGGCTAACTATGACCTCATCTGTAAATTTTTGTTAACTCTCGATTAGCGATCACTCCTTGAGAAATATTCGAGCGTAAATGACAAGTATGAGTTCTTTGCATCCACTCTTCATAACTGCATTGAACAATTCGTTCCCATACAAAAAGTTCCGTTAAAATTTAGCAAACTTCCCCCTAATTTGGTAAAGCTTTTTGAACGTAGGCAAAAAATATGGCTGGACTATCAGAATTATCCTTGTTCGGATAATTTTGATCTCTTTAAGCTGTGAATAAAAGATTTGATTGCCTGTTGGATCGGTATAACAAATACATTGAGAAGAAAATCCTTGAAGGTCCTAACAAGTCGTCACTTCATAGGTTATTACACTTCATCCTAAAGAGACCTGAGAGAATTCCTGCCTTGAAGGATGAGGCTGGTAGCTCTGCTCTATCCGACTCGTCTAAGGCTTCGTTGTTAGCTCAATATTTCCAGAAATCGTTTTCGGTAAATACTAGTAATTATGAGTCATGCAATAATATTAACTCTTCCTTCCGCATGGAGCCTACAGTTTGGTTTTATAGAGAAGAAATTTATAATGAATTATATACCTTACCAGCAACGTACACTGTTACCTCAGAACAAGTACCACAGTACTTTATCCGGAAGGTTGCCATCGCAATTTCTTACCCTCTCGAACACATATTTAACGCCAGTTGTATTACAGGTGAGGTGCCATCACGTTGGAAACATGCATTTGTTACACCGATTCCCAAGAAAACCCCCATCACCTTGTGTCTAACTATCGTCCTATTAGTATTATCTTAGTTTTCTCCAGATTGTTTGAAAGAAAAGTCAAATCTTCTCTTGTATCCTTTCTTGAGTCAAATGCGCTAATCCTCAATGATCAACACGGTTTTCGAACCGGCAGATCCACTGAAACGTTGATGTTATCAGCTCTGAATGACTGGACACAGGCTCTTGAGCATAAAACTGATGTCGACGTAATACATTTTGATTTTATGAAAGCTTTTGACAAAGTTCCCTTCAAACGACTTGTTGCTAAACTTATAGAGCTAGGTGTTCATCCCAGGGTAACTAATTGGATGAAAAATTTCATAACTGGCAGGTCGTTCCAGGTGAGGATTAATGAATCTTTCTCAGAATCCTTTCCTGTGACCAGTGGAGTTCCTCAGGGAGGTGTTTTATCTCCAATCCTTTTCTCTGTGTATACCTCGGAAATTCCTTCCTTGGTCACTCAATTTGGTGTCACATGTAAAATGTTTGCTGATGATATAAAGATTTACAAGAATGTGAGCGGTGCGAATGACCACATTGCTCTTCAATCCGCAATAAACGCTATTGCTGATTGGTCAGCAAACTGAGAACTGCCGTTATCTGCGCAAAAGTCACATGTACTTCATCTTGGGCAACATGGTAACAGGAACAGCTACTATCTCGGCGATCTTCAGCTTAGCAATACTGCCAGTTTCCGGGACTTGGGTTTTATATTAGATGCAAGTCTTTCATTTAAGGAACACTGTGATCTTGCAGCAAAAAAAGCTGAACGAGTCGTTCACAGCTTATTTAAATCATTGCGAACAAACTCAGTTGAGCATTTGGTGTTAGCTTACAAATCGTACGTTAGGCCTATTCTAGAATATGCTAGCACTGTTTTCAGTCCTAAATGTAGACGTGAAGTAGCTAGACTTGAGTCAGTGCAAAACAGCTTTACAAGGAAGCTTTGGATAAGAATTCACGGATATAATTACAACACCATACCTTCAGCATCACAGAGAAATAAGATCTCTAACCTACGTACTCTCTCGTATCGTAGAAGAAAATATGATTTAGTCATGATTTATAAGTTGATAAATGGTATGGTACGCCTTCCTCTTCAGGAGTTCTATTCGGTCTCTCCTTCTAACACAAGGGGTGGCCAATGGAAAATCAAAGTTCTCACTGCTAAAACTAATGTAAGATCCTCATTTTCACTAATCGAGCGGGTGTTGAATTTCTGAAGCTTTCCAAGAAATATAACCTACCAAGCAGTCTAAGGCAATTCAAAAAACTAGCTGACAGGTATCTCCAGGAAACTTTATAGTTTGCTGTTGTTTTTGATGTTTTTGCTTTGTTGTATAAACTAAATTCACTTATCGAATTTAACGCTACCGCTGTTGTGTATTGATTTGTATTTGGTCTAACTGTATTTCTTAATTGTATCGCGTGGCTGTCCACGTACAGAATAAATAAATAAGATTAACAGTGTGGTATTTTTATTTTCTGAAGAATACTTAGAACCTTTGTTTAAACAGGAAATCAAAAAAAAAATTAGAGCTGCTTACAAATAGAATTAGAGCTACACAAAAACGAGACAAAAACCGGATGGCGTTTCGAAAAGAAGGAACAACGCCCCACCATAACCTTTGGGTCGCCAGTAGGTGGCCGTGATAAGTAACTGAATCCATTGTGCTGAGTGCATAGACATCTGCCAAGAAGACCCTTTAAATTAAATATCTACATACTTACCTTCTAAATATCGGCTCTTTCGTTTCAGTCAATAAATCACAGTGTAGGACTGCGCTACCTTTATGTACTTATGGTTTGCGTTAAAACAAACAACGAATCGGAATCGAGAGCAGGAACAATAGCTCTCGATTCCGATTCGTTTTTTTTGACAACAGTCATTTTGTCGCCGAGAATAGCACCTGCGTAGTTCAAGCGATAGTTCTTTCTAGGCACTTTGTTGTCGTGGGGTAAGATTCTGTGCGGCACTGAAAACGAGCATTAAAGCCAAAACCATCTCATTAAAGCTAAAAACCCTTTTGAGCCTTCTTCAATCTTCCGTCACTCGGCCGAACAATACGATACTACTAACTAGGGAAGGGTTTTGAACTACCTGGAACTTCAAGTGGAGACCAAAAGTCAGCTTTATTTATTTATTCATTTATTTAAAGCGTGAGCATGATACTCACGTAAACACGTAAAACAAATAAAAAAGGAACAGGTTCGACGAAAAAAAAACATCAACCAGATGTGAATAAGAATAAGGGTCATTCGTAACTCTGAAACCAGCTATGAGCAGAACTTAGTTAACAACAATTTCTTGAAAACATGCATGGATAACGACAGGAGATTTGCGTTTTCCGCAAGCGGAGATTTATTTATTACCCTTTACTTACTGTAGCCAGAATCATCAGCCTCTATCATCATCATCGACCTCTATCGGAAAAAATGCCGCCAAGCCTCCTGATATGACATTCATTAACATCAGGTTTTGGCAGTATTTTCACCGTTTGAAGGCGGTAAGCGGTTGATGAATCTAACCACAGTAAGTTATAAGTACACCGCTAGTCACAGGTGATGTTCCAGCAGGTGGAACGGTAGGAATTTCACACCTACTTTCTTAATGAGCACTTCGCAGTTTATTTATTTATTTATTTATTTATTTGCACTGTATAGTGCGCAATTATAAGCAATTGAACACGGTGGACACCGCATAGCCAAATAATCATCATTTTCATTAGCGTCTGTCCCGGTTGGCGGCGGAGTCCGCTCTTCTGGTGTGGTGACGCCAGTTCTCTCGATCAAATGCTTGATCAGGAAGCACACCAGCCATCTTTAAGTCCAAATGCAACGTGTCTAGCCACCATCTCTTCGGGCGTCCCCTGGGACGCTTTCCAGGGAATTCAAGGTTTAAGGCCTGTATTCCGAACGGTGTCGTCATTAGCGCGAAGGACGTGGCCGTACCATCGAAGACGAGCTTCGCGCAGCTTCTCGGCTATCGGGGCGACACCGAACCTCTGTCGTATGGTGTCGTTGCGAACGCGGTCCACAAAAGAACCGTAGCATTTTCGTTTCCATCACACTGAGGCGGCTCTCAATTCCCTTCGTCACGGGCCAGCACTCAGCACCGAACATCGCTACTGAGCGGACGACTGCTCTATATACCTTTAACGCGGTCCAGCAAGGATTAAGTGGTGGCGACTGAGCGAGAAAGATGCATCTCTTACTCTTCGCTTTCGGTATCGACTGTCGACGAAATCTGGAAGGAGGCTACTGAAGCGATAATTCGGGCTACATGCTTCGAACTCGGCGCATCGAAGCCTGGACGGCGCTGGGTCGTCAAGCAGGCGTGGCTGTGGACTGACGATGTCGGGGAAAAAGTCCGAGAAAAGAAGTGGCTCCATCACGTATTTATCGGTGATAAAACAGTCCATAATTGGCGGAGTTATCGAGAAGCGAAGAAGGCGGCAAAGAAGGCAGTGGCCGCAGCTAAAGCCGTACATTACGCTGATGTGAGCGAAAAACTGTAGACGCGCGATGGTGAGCGTTATCATTACCGACTCGCCAAAGCCCGCTGTCGCCAAGCAGAAGACGTCGAGAAGTTCTTTGGCATTAACGACGAGAAATTTGAACATCCTGCTGTTCCTTTTGCATCACCGGTACACGGTCCTGTTCAGAAGATCACAGTGAACGGAGCTCTGAGGAAGATGAAGTCAGGCAAAGTCTCTGGCCCCAATGACTGCCAGCCGACCTGTGGAATTCGAAGGGCTGGTGCCCTGCTGACTGGCTGACAGAGTTTTTAAATCAGGTTGTTGCTGAGAAGAAAGTGCTTGAGAGCTGGCAGCAAAGCACGATCATCCCGATTTGGAAGAAGGGGTGTTTTGGGGACTCGTTAGTTACCTTTCCATTCGCCTTCTTTTGTCTAGCTCTCCACGAATCAGTGTGCTTCGGTTCTGGCTGTGGCACCGTTGATGCCATTCACGCCGTTCGTTTTCTGCTAGAGAAGCACCGTGAAAAACAGAAACCGGTGCATTTTGCCTTCCTGGACTCGGAGAAGGCCTTCGACCGCTTTCCGCGAGAAGTTATATGGTACGCGTTGCGGCAACATTGTGTTCCTGAAGAGCTTATTGAGTGGATGCGCATGCTGTACCCTTGCCCTAGGAGTCGAGTGCGAGCGCCAGCTGCCCTTAATTTCCCATCTCCGTAGGGGTGCACCAGGGATCTGCGCTATCCCCACTGCTCTTCGTGGTCGTGATGGATGCGATCTCACGAGATCTCCAGATGGCGGCGCCTTAGACGCTGCTCTATGCTGATGACGTCATGCTTGCATGTGAAGACAGAGCCGAACTATGCAGCAGGCACAGGCATGGTGCAATATTTTGGCATTGTTCGGTCTCACACTAAACGTCGAAAAGACAGAATACTAGACGACGGATGTGAATGAGCACGGACCTATTAAGATCACTGCTACTGAGCTCTCACGAGTTACATCTTTCAAGTATCTAAGATCAACAGTCACGTTCGATGGCAGCCTAA
This sequence comes from Heligmosomoides polygyrus polygyrus, assembly GCA_947396885.1. Taxonomy (NCBI): domain Eukaryota; kingdom Metazoa; phylum Nematoda; class Chromadorea; order Rhabditida; family Heligmosomidae; genus Heligmosomoides; species Heligmosomoides polygyrus. The sequence goes on along the minus strand of OX377201.1, from coordinate 21,728,746 downwards.
AGTTGGAGGTGAACACACGCGTGAGTGCGTATTGCAGAGATATCTCGCCAAAAGTTTCAGCAAAGCTAAGTTGAGCTCAAAACCACTCTGATCAGAACATTAAAAAAGCTCACCAAAACGAAGTGGGAGTGCGCTACTAGAGGAAGGAGAGTGGACACATCTTATACCCTGGCTACGCCACGCCATTTAGAGTCAGTTGCCCTTCTATCGAAAACATTTACGAAAGTTCAAGCTTTACGATCCAAAATGGCGTAAATCGTAAATCGTAAGAAAACTGCCAAAAATCGCCGTAATTCGTAAATCGTAAAAAACTGCCGAAAACCGCCGGAGATCGTAATTCGAAAAAAACTACCAAAACCGCCTAAATCGTAAAACGTGAATTGTTAAAAATTGCTCAAAACGCCATAAATCGCAAATCGTAATAATTCGCACTCCTTGTACACACCTTTAACTTTGCTAATGGCAACTGAGCATTTATTCCAATTACAAGTGCTGCGACACGCCTGTCGGCGTGTCTCGCACTTGCGCGCTTCGCGCGACCTTAGAGAGTCACTAAGCCAAGATCACTCACTTCAAGCAGCTCCTCTGCTTCTGCAGCCTTCTCGGCACCTTAGCAGTAAGAATAGGTATTTGAAAACCTTAATAATTTCGAACCTTGGTCTATCTTCTCTAAGATCAGGTGAGTAGTTCTTCGATATGAAGCCGTCCAGCTCTCCCTACCTCCATCATCAACATCTCTTCAACGTCGGCACTATCGAAAACCACCGGTCAGGCAATCGATAATATCCATCGATACTGGCCTCCACATTGAAACTTTCCACCTAATGTGGAGCACTACTTCGGCCATAATACCCTAGTGTCTCCCACCCCCTCCCCACCCGATCGGGTAAATCCGGCGTGTCTCCCCCCCTCCTCTCCACCCTGATCGGTTAAATCTGGGAGAAAACCACCGGTTAGGACCTCGATTAGCTCCAGGGCTGAAGTTTCGTGTCGCTTGAACGACACCCACAGAAAAGCGATAATATTGATCGATATCGATTGGTCGACTTCCGATTCGTGTTCACCGACCTCGATTAGCCCCAGCGCTGTAGTTTCATGCCGCTTGAACGACATCCGCAAAAAATCGATAATATCGATCGATATCAATTGTCTCCCTGCTGTGAAAACCTTCCGTAGATGATCATGTAAATGCCCAGGCACGGCTGCCGACGTCTTCGGCACGTCTAGGCTCACCATGCACGGTCGCCTACATGTTCTGCTCGTCTACTGAGTCGCCAGGCGCGTAGAAGCCGTCTGGGAATTTTCCGCGAATTTCTTGCCTTAATTTGTGCCCTGTAATTTCCCCTATTTTATGGCTCATCGCGGATCGATGGTGTGGCTCATCGCTTAGCGGATTATTTATATTATTATATAGTATGATAGTATGATGATTTTACAAAAAGAACTAAAAGACAACGTATTTCCTATAGATGCCAAGTTTTCAATACAGTGTTGAGCCGTACACGTGTTTCCGTAAACTATGGACTAGACAAGGCTCGTCCCGAACATGGTTTGCCTATCGGCTACCCACGGGATATCACTGTACACGCGAGAAATTCGTCTAAACTTCGGGTTAAGGGGGCAGCATACTGCACTGATCAGTATCTGCCTGAGATGCGCGATGCACCTAAGTTCTACGGTATATCGTGGAGTTTATTTGAATACGTATTTTGCCTGTGCAATAAACTGTAATGGTCAGCCGTTGGACATGTCAGTGAATTTTTTCATTCACCAAGTATTAGGCTGTCGCAAAATTAATTTCCGTTTCGAGGTATGTTTAAATAGATAGTTTTTTTAACCCTAAATCATTTTGTCTCAGAGAGAGGCAACATAACGGTTGGTAGGTACCCTGCTCTTTCAAAAAACATGTGAATATCTCTCTTTTTCTAGCTGACCTTTTTGACGGCCTCCAAAAATTATGAAACGACACGACTATCGAGTCATCTTTTCGAATTCAAATTGGGATATTGCAAAGGCAGAGGCGCCCTGTAATTTTGGCAGCGCTTTTAAGACGGACTGTCACTGCCAACGAAAGGTGAGGTTCTACCTCGAAAAAATCGCTTCTGACCTCGAAGAGAAACCGGATCGTGGTCGCAGGTCGTCGCTTGACCATGAACTTTTGAGGAGAGCCGTCGAAGCAAATCCGGAGACGAATATGCAGTCGTTAGCAGAGGGCGTTGGCGTACATCATACTGCGGTAAGAGGACATTTGGCGAGAATCGGCAAGGGGAAGAAGGTGTCGAAGTGGGGGCCCCATGAGCTCACCGATGAGCATCTGGCACGTTTCGACACTTGCTCCAACCTGCTAGTTCGCTTTAAAAATGAGCGGGTCGTTTACGATAACAGGGCGCAAGGAATTGTCTGGGTAGATAAGGATGCTTTTCCATCATTTCATTATCTCTTCCTAAACTCGACCTTCATCCTAAAAAAAAAGTTATGTACGTTGTGGTGGTGTTGTCAGGGTGTACTCCATTGCACCTTTTTGCAACCTGGTTAGGCAGTTGTAGCAGAGTCCTACTGCTGTGATTTAGACCAAATGTATGAGAATTGCAAAAACTGTGGCCGGCAATGGTGAATTGAGGAGGGCCACTTCTGTTGCAGGACAACTCGGGGCCACACACCTCACAAATCACTCGGCGAAAATTGACCCATTTAGGTACCGAAGTTCTCCTTCTCCCTCACCCTATCTAGTCCTCCGACCTTTCCCCACTGACTATCTCTTTTTCCGAGCTCTTGATTCTCCTTTGCCTCAGACACAACTCACTAATCTGTCCGACGTTGAACGTGCCCTCCTTGATTTCGTTAATTCCTGTGATCTCAGTTTTCACTGGAAACGATTATATTCATTACCTGTTCATTGGCATATATGTGTAGATTTTGCTGGTTTTTACTTCAATCAACAAAGTTATGATTAAGCTGAGTTATAGCAATTTGAGGTAAACGGTGCGTTTTGGCTATTAATTTTGTGACGACCTAATAACACGCCGATCACGTAAGAAAGTTGCTAGTTTGGCTCAGGCGGTGTCCTATTCATTCGGGTTACGACAGCCGGTGACCCCGTACTGTGTGAATTTCGACTTACCTTCTCGACATATAATGGATTCAGAACACATGACGAAGGAATAGCCAAAACTGACCATTTTGTTTCCTGTCAAATGGGATTTGACTAGGAAACATCTGTCGTATAATAATAGGAATGGAACAAACCTCAAAGTAATGTTAACCATTTTTTCCACGCATTACGATCATCTGGTAGAACTATAAACATTTTATGGAGGAGCTAGACGTGAAATATACATTTCATCTAGACGAAATTAGGAGGAGCTGGCGTTATTTCTCTCGGACATTCCCTATTCTATTGTACTGCAGTGTTTCGTGTTGGAAAGAGCACGTTGTACACCATGACGTCTTCTGCTTGAACAGCATCTGTCCTTGAAATTCGATTCGCCGCCGTTCTTTCAGAGATATAGTGTATACAGCACCGTCTCTACGATGAGGAGACAATATCGTGTACAATTTCTTTACTACTCTTTTCTTTTCTGCGAAATTTGTCCTAGTCCTTCTGAAATCGCATGCACTCCGCCTTCTGCAGTTCTTTTTGTGTCACTGCTCTCTTTCAATAACCGTCTAAACACCCATTCTGAATTATCCTAGCAGGCTATGTAATGACAAGCTTTACACTCATTCCTCCGTAGAATTTACATTCAAAAGTTCCTTGACGTCAGTGCAGTTTCTGAATAGCACCAGCGCGTTTAGCGCCGTGATTTACGACAGGTTTTGTATCGGAACGACTAATTTCTCTACTTCAAAGATATGGATTTGTGCGTCACTGCCAATGCACAAGAGCTTGTATCTTTGTTCAGAAACTGCGAGAGCTCAATGTAGTGATTTTCTATGGAACTAACTAATTCTGTCAGCAATAAATAGCCTTCAGCACAGAAGCATTTCAATTAATTCCAGGAATATATCTCCTAAAACTTTACACCTACACCTCCGATCTTATGCTGTTCCGACAATGTGCACTCTATTCTGCAGTTGATTATAGAAGCGCCGAAAAGGCGGAGGTTGAAGGAAACCAACTCGATGCGCAGTTCGCTGGAAGGAGCGCTTCAATCCGTCTTGGCCTTTGTAGATTACGCCATTCTCTCTTTTCTTGAACAGCAGCTTCAATTTCGGCAAAATTATTACAACACGTCAAAGTCAAGAATTTTTCCTTTATCTAGCAGCTACTAGTGGAGGATCATTCGCAAATCCCAACAAAAGAAGCAACCATGCGGCTAACCGGCCCATGGAACGGTGCCGCCCACTGCTATTGTAGGTTGATTGTCTTATTCGGAGGGGCCCCGTTCTTCCCCCCAGCTTGCGGAAGGGCGGCGCTAATTGCGCGAGAAGTGCTCGTCGCGGACGAGTTCACGCGCTCGGCGGGATGGGGGAAGAACGGACCTTCTTCCAGCCATCAGCTGTTACCACCGATGGGATAACAGGATATTCTGCGCTGTATTCCACCTGTTTCTCAAACTTTCATCGTCCGCTTTGTAATCACCTACTACTTCATGAAGGCTTCCTTGTGCTTCTGGATACAATGACCCTTCTTGACAAGCAAGATGGTGCAATGGCTTCGAATGGGTACTCAAGTAACAAATGAGTAGTCACCAAACTTAGATGTGAGTTGGTTTACTTGTCTTTGTTACCGCTTGCTTCTCGTTCTTGAAAATGTAGCGGCTCGTTGTAATCGCTTGTGTATCTTGGCGCGAAAATTAGAGTATTACAGGCCGGTGGCCTTATGAAGCGACGCTTCTTCTTGTTCTTCTTCTTCTCCTGAGCGTTTAGTCCTGCGCAGTCGCAGGGTCCGCTGTTCTTGTGATCTGTCGCCACCTCATCCTATCAAGGGCGTCATCTGCCGTGGCGCCGACTTCGGCGAGATCTCTCTTGATGACGTCCTTCCATCTTTTCCTTGGGGCTCCTTTCGGACGCTTTCCGGGTGCCTCGAAATCTAGGGCCTACCTTGTGGGGTGATCCTCTGGTCTTCTGAGGACGTGTCCATACCACCTCAGGCGCTGCTCTCTCATCTTCAGCTGGATCGGGGCTGTCTTCATCATTGCCCTAGCATCCTTGTTTCGCACCCTGTCCCGACGGGTCCATCCACATGCCCACCTCAGCATCTCATCTCCGCCGCGTGCAGTTGCCGCTCCTGCGCCTTACCCAGGGCCCAGCACTCACTGCCGTAGAGGAGGGCAGGCCTCACAACTGTTTTACAGAGCTTGCTTTTGAGCGTCCTGGAGCATCTACGATCGCAGAGGATCCCTGTGGATTCCCTCCACTTGAGCCAGGCTGCGTTTATCCGTCCCCTAACCGCCTGGTCCACACTTCCTTCCTCGGATAGGTCACTTCCGAGGTAGCGGAATTCTTCCACCTTCTCGATCGTTTCCCCTTGGCAGTCTAGGATCGATCCAGCGCATTGCTCAGAGCTGATGAACTTCGTCTTCTTTACGTTCAGCCGTAGGCCGTTGTCTGCGAGGGCTCTCTGCCACAGCTGCACCTTCTCCTCCAGCTCCTCCTGGTTGTCGGGTACTAGGGCGATGTCGTCCGCGTAGAGGATCGTTCTGAGAGGGCCTTCTTCAAGGTGGTTCACTATAGAGTCAAGCGTCAGCAGGAAGAGGAACGGGCTCAGAGCCGACCCTTAGTGTACCCCCCCCCCCCCCTGGGATGTCCACTTTCCTTGTCACCCCGTGTGGAGTTCGTATCGCCGCTTTCGAGCCCTCGTACATGTCCCTTATGACCGTCGATCGTAGTCGATCAGACGTTTCGGGACACCCCTCCCTCAAAGGGCATTCCAAAATACGGCTTGAGCTAGCCTATCGTAGACCTTCTTCAGGTCCAGGAATGCCAGATAGCAGGGTTTTCGTTTCTTCCGATATTTTTCCATCACCTGACGAGCGATGAAGATGACGTCTGTGGTGGACCTCTATGGCATGAAGCCCCACTGCACCTGGGAGATGGGTACCATCTTCCTCAGCCCTGAGTCGATCAGTCGTTCGTAGATCTTCATCGTGTGTGAGATCAGTTTGGTCCCTCGGTAGTTGGAGCATTCTGAAGCGTCTCCCTTCTACTTGAAGATGGGGGACTATGGTGCTGTTCCTCCAGTATCCGGCATCTTATCTTCTTTTGTGATTCTGTTGAGGAACTGCGTCAGCCAGTTGATTCCGAGGTCTCCGAGCACCTTCCAAGCCTCTACTGGCACACCGTCAGGCCTCCTTCTTCCTCTTCACCGCAGCCTGCACCTCTTCGTTCCAGAACCATGCCAATTTATCCCTCTGGTTCCTCCTTTTGTTTCTTTCATGGTTTCCTTGGCACATTTCAGGATTGTTTGGGTTACCCTCCTCCAGGTCTCATTCACGGGACCAGCTCGATCTGGAAGGCCTGCTTTGAGCACTGCCCTTCGTAGCTCGTTCCGCTCTGAACCCCGCAGTTTCCACCATCGGATCCTGTGTTCCGTCCTCACTTTGGGACTGGTGGGTAGAGGTATGGTAAGGTCGGGTACCAAGGGTCTATGCTGTGATGCCACGTCTTCTCCCGGAATGACCTTCACATCCCGGACTGTTTTCAGGACAGCCCTTCGAACCAGGATGTGGTCGACTTCCGTCCTTCTTCCTCCGCTAGCATAGGTCACCTTCTGGCTCTCCCTCTTCGCGAAGAAGGTGCTACAGACAGCCAGGTCGTGGGCGATAGCCAGATCCAGAATTCGTTCTTCATCCGGGTTTATCAGGCCGATCCCTTTACCTCCATGAACCCTTTCCACTCCTCTTCTGCCACTTCCCACATGCTGTTCATGTCCCTTGCTATGGAGAGGTAGTCGCCTTCTGGTACGGACCTTATGGCTTCTGCGAGCGAGAGGTAGAAGTCCTCCTTGTCGTGCTCGGAGCATCCGGTCTGCGGAGCGTAGACAGACATGATGGTCCAGTAACCCTCCTTCTTGTCCAGCCGCAGTGACATGATGCGGTCGTTTATTATTTGGACGGCCGCTACTGAATCCTTGAGGGACTCCGCGACAGCTATCCCTACCTCGTTCCTCTTGGTGTCCTCTCAGTTGTAGTACAACTTGACCCCTTCTCCGATCTCCCTGGCTTTCGCCCCTTTCCATCGCGTTTCCTGCAGACACAGGACATGTATCCTTCTGCGCTTCATCAGGTCAGCCACTTCCCTAGATCTTCCGGTCAGCGTTCCCACATTCAGAGTCCCCAGTCGAACTAGCTTTTTTAGCAGAGGTCGATCGGCCCTCGGTAGCCCTTGCATACTGACCATAGAACTCGGGCGGGTTCTGTGCCCCACTTCCGGGTGACGTCCTAGCCTTCACACTGATTCTATTGCGACTTGTGATCATGGTTTTGTGACGAGGTATCTCCATCAGCCGGCCTGTCAACCTGGGCCTGACGCTAGAACCGTTGCCATTTTTGCAATTTTTGCAGGGCATGGCGTGCCGGAGCCGGGAGTCGGACTGGCTGTTCCGATCAAGCCAAGGACGAGTTTTGGAGCCTGCCTGATGAGAAGACAGCAGAGGTACCGTCGAAGGACGTCATCATTGTCGCTGGTGACCTTAATGGGCACGTAGGCGCTACGAAAGACGGGTACAGCTGTCATGGTGGTTTCGGATACGGATCACGTAACGTCGATGGTGAGCGCATTCTTGATTACGCGGTATCGCATAACCTCACCATAGTGAACACCGTCTTCCGAAAACGCGACTCGCACCTTATCTCATACTACAGTGGGAGTACCAAGACTGAGATAGACTTTGTCCTTGTGAGAAATCGCGACCGGAGTCTTGTCACAGACGCGAAGATCGTGCCGTATGAGACGGTCGCCCCACAGCGCCGACCGCTGATTTGCACCCTAAAGATCGCCCCTCCGAGGCTGAAGCAGATCGAGCAATGCGGTGCAGCTAGAATCAAGTGGTGGCGAATGAAAAAGAAGGAAGCAGCTGTGATTCCTCGCATACGGTTGCCGACAGTCACGACTGTCGACGAAACTTGGAAGAAAGCGACCGACGCGTTACTTCAAGCCGCGAGGTCAGAACTTGGCACTACGAAGCCTGGACGACGAAAGGTCGACATGCAGGCATGGCTGTAGACGAATGATGTGAAAGAAAAGGTTCGAGAGAAGAAAGCGCTTTATCATGTGTTTCTCGGCGACAAGACCGCCAATAATTGGCAAAAGTACAACGAAGCGAAGAAAACTGCCAAGAAGGCTGTGGCCGTAGGAAAAGCCACTCATTGCAATGATGTCTACGAAAAGCTTGAGTCGCGCGATGGTGAGCGCTATTTGTACCGACTTGCGAAAAACCGTCATCGCCAATCCTAGGATATAAGAAAGTTCTTTGGCATCAATGATGAGAACGGCCATCTTCTGACAGAGCGCAAAAAGGCCTTGAAGCGATGGTGCGATTATTTCGAGGGAATTTCGACTGAAGAGCTATCTCATCCGGCTGTCCCTCCCTTCTACGGTGCCTATCCACGGTCCTGTCCACAAAGTCACTGTGGACGAAACTGACGCGGCTCTGATGTTGATGAGACCGGGCAAGGCGACTGGTCCAGATGACTTGCCAGCTGACTTATGGAAGTCGAAGTTCTGGTACTCTGCTGAGTGGTTGGCCAAGTTTTTCAACCAGGTTGTAGCGGAGAAGAAGGTGCCTGATGTTTGGCAGGAAAGTACGACGATCCCGATTTGGAAGAAGAAGGGCAGCCCTGCAGACTGCTCAAATTACCGTCCGATTCGGTTGCTCTCGCACAGCATGATGATCTTCGAGCGAATCCTCGATAGCCGACATCGCGAAATCGTCAAGCTTTCCAGCAATCAGTGCGGCTTTGTGACCGGTTGTGGCACTATTGATGCCATACATGCCGCCCTTCTTCTGGTAGAGAAGCATCGCGAAAAACAGAAGCCGGTGCATCTTGCCTTTCTCGACTTGGAGAAGGCCTTTGATCGCGTGCCCTACGACAGCACCGTGTTCCCGAAGAACTTGTAAAGTGGGTGCGAATGCTATACTCTTGTCCAAAGAGTCGTGTGCAAGCTGCAGCAGTAACCACGACGGAGTTTCCCATATCTGTTGGGGTCCACCAAGGATCTGCGTTTTCCCCACTCCTCTTTGTTGTCGTAATGGCTGCCATTACGCGAGATCTTTAGAAGCCCGTCCCTTGGACGTTGCTATATTCTGATGACGTGATGCTCGCCTGCGAAGACAAAGGTGAGCTCGAGCGAGAGGTGCAAGCTTGGTGCGACCGCCTGGGCATGTTCGGACTCAAATTGAACGTCAAGAAGACCGAGTATTTCACGAATGACGTAAATGATTCCGGCTCCATTAAGATTAACGGTACTGAGCTTGCACGCACTTCGGTGTTTAAATACTTGGGATCAGGAATAGCCTCTGATGGCAGTCTGATGGTTGAAGTGAACTCACGCGTGAGTGCAGCTTGGTCCAAGTGGCGCTCGTTGACTGGCGTGCTCTGCGACAACAAAATACCAGAGCGCTTTAAGTCGAAGATCTACAGAGCAGTCGTCCGACCAGTAGCGATGTACGGCGCTGAGTGTTGGCCAGCAATCAAAGAAGTTGAAACGCGCCTCAGCGTCATGGAGACGAAGATGCTGCGCTGGATGGCTGGAGTCACGTGCCTGGACCGCATCCGAAACAAGGCTATTAGGCAGAAGTTCGGTGTCGCGCCGATAGCGGACAAAATGCGCGAAGCTTGCTTACGATGGTACGGCTACGTTCTGCGTGGAAAGGAAGACAGCGTCCGTAAGATAGGCCCTAACTTCGTAGTTTTTAGAAAGCGGCCTAGAGGGCGCCCGAAGCAGCGCTGGGCTGATACGTTACACAAGGACTTTAAAGTAGCTGGTGTCCACCTTGATTTAGCACGGGATCGGGAAAGATGGCGACATGGCACCAGAAAAGCGGACCCCGCCATGAAGCGGGACAAACGCTGAAGAAGAAGAAGAAGAATATTGGTTTAACAGGGACTATAATTTTCTCGAAGGTCTCCAGTACTTTCGTGTTGTCCTCTTCCGTAGACGTTTAAACGCCCTTTAATCGCAACTGTAAAAGTGATTCCTTTCTCTCTACCGAGAAACTCGTCGACTTAGTAAGCTATGTTGATTTTCTGATTGTTTAGGTATCCTTACTGCTAGAAGACACCCATCTTAAATAGCAGTCCTAGAACCACCAATAGCTGTACCATTTATTTATTTATTTATTCAAACAAAGACAACAGTCTTGTTTAAAGAATGAGGGAACAAAACTGAACATGCACGACTTAGCAATACACGAAAGAATGACTCATATGCACAATATTCCATAATACTTAAGCTGTGGAAAGCCTTTTGCAGGCCTATACAGATAACCTTGTCATCTAGCAGCAGATTAAAATCACCAAGTGCTCTGTATGTTAGAAAATCAGATCTGACTCGCGTTTTAGCAACTGTAACTCGAAGCTTGGGCTTTCCCCTTACGGATCTCATCAGAGCGCTATCAAAGAAATCGGTTGGGTTTACAGATAATTTGTTGCTAATGATCTTGAACATCATGACACAATCTTTTCTCCTATTATTAAGCGACGGGAGGCCAAGTATGACTGATCTTTGAGTGGCATGTGGTATCTGATCCTAGTTCGTTGGAAAGCATCTCATCATAAGTTTTTTAGTGAAGCTATTTAAAACACTTTCCAAAAGCTCGATATCTCTCTTTTTAGTTGGATTGAACATCGTGATTCCCGATCCAACTATTGGTCTCACATATGTTTCATAAGCTCGGATATAAATTTCTGTTTGATTTGACTTAAGAGCTCGAAAGACGTTATATATACGGTAGCCGGCCTTTTTAACGAGAAGTCTGCAGTGCTGTGAAAAGCATAAATTGGCCTTTATGATGAATCCCAGATCGCAGTCTTCTTTTACGTTGCTTAGGACCTGACCGCTAATACTGTATGTTGGGAACTGTGACTGTTTTTTTAAATCCAACTGTTAAAAAGCATGTTTTTTCATGTGCAAGTAGTAGACCCCACTTGTCTGTATAGGAGGCTTCTTATACTAGGTCTCAAAACGTTGCTGTATAGAAGGTAGCTGCAGATCTTATATTTGGCTTTCGCATCCTTCGTGGTGAAGTTAAATTATCTCCCAGCAAATACTGGATCTTCAGACCTACTAATGGGCGTTCAGGTGGGCTTAGGCTTAATTATATGAGGTTGCAGAAAAGAAAACGATCAAAGTTGTTCCATTTCGTGCTGTTTCGATTCGCTAGATGGTTGCATTCGTTGCCTGCAGATTTATTGGCGTCTCAGAATAGCCAAACATTCAAAAGTAATCTAAAAAAGATAAATGTATTACAGACTCTAGGAATTACAGATTTTTGCTAGTAGTTTGAAACGGATTTTTATTCAGAATGGCACCTCTTCGTATTGAGCGAGGACTATGAGTTCGAATATGTTCTCCAGCTCGATGCAGTCAATGACTGAACTAATCCAGCAATGTTCCTTAGCGGTTATGCTCTACTTCTTGTTCGCTATTACGCTGTTCTGTTTGCTATTTGTTCCTGGCTATATCTGATTGTTTTCCTTGGTGACCGGTTTCTTCAATGTTGTGTTGCTTGCCTGTCAAAGTAGGGGTTGATTTGCTCCCGCTAATTTATTTAACGGGTAGTCCCCTGTGGTTTTACTAAATGCAAATACAAATTGCTGAATACAAAGCCAACATATTTCCCGATTTATCCTGCTGCCAGTTTATTTATGTTCATCCACAGGTCCTTTTATCCCAATCCCCTCTACCTTCACCCACAATATTTTCTACTTAAAAATTTTCGCAAAGTTATGTCTCACTCTGCTTTGTCTTACTGACTAGCTTGCCACTCACGTGGGTGCTTGGTATACTGTTACCGACCGGCTGGAAATGATCACCCATATTTGGAGTGCTATCTTCTTTTGTACATATGCTTTTGATGAGTCTCGTTTCTCCGTACTGACATATGTATTCCAACATGCGTGTCCTCCCTTCTATGCCATCGCCTGGGGTGCGTATCAGTTTAAAGAGGCCTTTGAGATACAGGGCCCGCCTTGGGATCGTGCGCATAGAAGGTCGTAGACCAAGCGCATTACGCTCATGAGCCATATGTCTTTACGGTAGGTTTTTGTTTTCGCGTTCTTTGAAAGCAGCATAGGCATAATTCTTCTTTTGCTAAATATGTATGTGCTGGGCTAGTCTTTCGACAAAGCTAGGTGCCTGTCCCTCGTTTAATTTGTTTTTAATTTTCAAATTCAGAGCTGCAATAGATATGTTTTTATGTAATGTAAATGGTGGATACGTGCAGCAGGGATACTAGAATTTTTAAGAGACCAAGTTGTTGGGTGACCAAAGTTTCATGGTGTTCACAAATTCTAAAACCATAGTGAGACCACTCTGGACTCCTCGACTTCCAGCTTCCTCCTTGCGCTTTTTTCCTTCTAAAATTGATGGATGTGTGTTCTTGTTTTTCGACTGCACTTTTATCGACTAATTTTCAGTAAGTTTTTTCTGCGTTAGTTGCTGTTTTGACATTTTGCTAGTGTATGCCTACTATATTTGCTACTGTTTGAGCGCGTCCTATGACGTATATAATAAATAAATAAATAAATACTCCAATATCCTCAACGCAGTGTTCAGAAATAGACATTTGAACCTTCCTCGTATCACGACGCATGGTATCTGATGTTTGTCTCGTGCACAAAATTCTGTACCAACCTGGTGTGGCTGTGATTATGAAATTCTATAATTTGATGCCTTCCCGAACAAGAGATGGTATGATGAAAATAGCATTGCCTTGTCCGAGATCACTACGTCACACTATCGTCTTCAAGCACAGAGCAGGTACTTACATAAGGATACGAAAAACTTGTCAAATGCTTACTCTATTCCCCAGTTTAAACGTTATGCATCGAAAATTTTACTTAAGTTTGGCGGACTGTAGTCATGGAGAGCGACCATACCCACTTCTTCTTGATGGCTCATTTTTCTGATGTATGTTCTTTGTTTGTTTTTTAGTACTGAACTACATCTATCTCGCGTCTGCCTTTTGCGTCGTAATAAACATTAGCATTAACATTGTTGTTGCAGCTGACCTTAACGGTTTGGTTTGATTTGGTATTCGTGACGGTGATTTTGGATAACGGTCACATAACGCCGATGATGGATGCACAGATTAGTACGCGGATTCACGCGATCTCATCATCGTGAACACGAAATTCCGAGGACTGAATCCCATCTCATCAAATTCTATGGGGAGGCCAACATGCCGATTCACCATTTCCTTGTTAGACACCGCAAGCAAGGGCTCGCCACAGATGCAAAGTTGTGTTGTATTGGACAGCCAGCTTGAATCACAGTCCCGTGTTCTATTCGCTGAAGATTACGCATCTGATGTTGAAGGAGGTAGAACGATGTGGGCAGCTAGAGTTTCATGGTGGCGATTCAAACACAAGGAGGCCAGCGCTATTTTTCGCGTTTTGTAGCCGCCGATCGCAACCGTCGATGGGATCTGTAAGAGTACTACTGGAGAGATATCGGCTCAGTTACAGTTGTGGATCTCCCACCCAGTAATCTGAAGAAACAGCTAATTCGAAACCGCGCTTATGATCGTTTCTGCGGCACGCCTAATTGTGTTGTCTGCCCAGGTGGTAAAAAAGGTGACTGCGCCGTATCTGGTGTGGTCTGCCTGATTTCATGCCAATCCTGCGGAGCAGAATACATCGGGGAAACTGGTCGTCCTCTTCATGTGAGGATCAAGGAACATCTCGACGGAAAGGAAAAGCTCAGAGCCTCGACTGCTCTAGGCTATCATGGGATTCATTGCCATGAAGGGAGGATTTTGAGGTCAAGGTGGAGATTCTGGAGCACGAGGTTCAAACATCCGCGCGCAAAGCCCTTGAGGCATTCTGAATATACACCAGAGACCCCAAGATCAACCGGAAGGGGGAGTGCCTATATATGACACGAGAACTCAAGCCCTACATCAGACTCGCATTTTGAACTGGGGTAGCTGCTGTCCCATACCCCTCGTTCCTGCGCTGCTTCCATTGGTCCCTCGGTGGACTACGGTCAGGCACGGCACTCGGACTCTCTCTCTCTCTCTCTCTCTCTCTCTCTCTCTCTCTCTCTCTCTATTGGTCCCATCTACTAAATTTGGCACTGAACTTAGTAGGGTTGAGGAGACATTTGGTGGGATAACTTTTTATTGATTTGGTTCCTTTCAGGCTCTGAAGAAGGCGATCTCGCCGAAACGTTGGCCAGTAAATAAATCCGTCCACCAACCTCGTGTAGAGCTCAACAAGTACAGCCAATTCACAATACCGAGGATCATTGAGAGTCGACCATGGAGGGATATCTCGTCTGCACGCATTGGAACAGTCACAGTAGGCAGAGAGGCGTTTGCTCAGCAAGGCATGGCTGCGGGTGACGATGTCAGGGGAAAGGCCCAGAAAAGAAATGTGGTATTTGTCGGTGACAAGACAATTCATAATTGGCGAAATTATCGTTAACCGAAGAAAGCGGAAAACAAGGTCCACTGTTAAAGCCTCACACTATACCGATTGAGAACTGATGAGCGACATCCGTACTAGCTTGCTATAGTCGTCATCACTAGACCGAGGATATGGGAAAATGTTTTGTTCTTTCGCCATCCATAATGTGAGTGGCCATCTTCTTACCGAGACAATGCAGCACTGGCCCGATTATTTCAAGGAAACTTCCACTTTCCATGCCGTACTCAAAACAATCACTACAATACCGGCCTTAATGTTTGGCCTTTCGGCGAAAAAGCGGAAAAGAACGCCTTTCCCACAGTTTCTGTATAGCGCCGTTCAAACTACGTGAAAAAATTGAAAAATGAATTCGATATTTGGAATCGGCATCGGATGGTCTATCCATGAAAAGAAAATCGCCCAGAAAATATTAAAAATGTTGACCTAGGTTCTGATCAGCGCGCCGGACCCCTCTCCAGCGGGAGACAATTACACCCAAAGCTCGCATTCTGAATATGGTTAAACAAATCAACATTTTTAATCTTTTAATTTAACTGAGCGTTTTGTTTTCGTCGAATAGATCACTCGATCCTGAACCTAAATATCGTATTCATTTTTCAAAGCACGCAGTTTGAAGAGCACTATCAAAAAGCGGCAGAAAAAAGATTTTTCACGTTTCTGGGATAACATGACTGCTGTAGATATCACTGTAATTCATAGCCAAGACAGCAGACATTCCCAGTCAGCCATCCCTCGTTTTTGCCAGTCATTTCACTACCAGTGGGCCATTACTGTTCACCTTCATCCCAGTGGGGGCTTTAATGAAGGAAATTGCTACTGCTGTTTTCGAATGCAATTTTTCGATGCCATTGCATAATACTCTGATTTTGTTTGTGATTTGGGCAAGCTCTACTAAGCGTGATGAAACGCGGTTAAAGACTTGTATGCCACTTCGAAAGTGCATGATGCACCCTCCACGTTCTAACCGACAGTTTCCTTTGCAGGCTATCTGTAATGGTTTTCTACGATCCTTGGGTAATCTGGTTACTCCAGGGGCCAGATGCCGAGATTCATCAGCATCAGGTTTGGCGGTAGTTTTCGCCGTTACCGGCCGGTAAGCGGCTAATGAATCTGGTCCGGATACCAATATTTCCTACCCAAAAATGAAACATTTATCCACCTTCTATTTTGCCATTCATTCTTCCACCACTGAGCCATAATTGTCCATCCTATCCATTGGGTATTTTAACAACGGAAATTTCTACTTCTATTTCTACTGTTTTGAAGCGCAGACTTTGATGCCATTGACCTGTTCTCGGACGCTATTTGTAATTGAGAGAACCTCTTCTAACCTACGATATGAAGGAGTTGAAGGCTTTTTCCATTTCGAAAGTACGATGAACCTACAATTTCTTCTGTAGGCGTTGCGCATACAAAGCGTTATGTTACTCTTGTGCATGAATATTTTATGCTTGCCATTTGAACGAATGTACTCGTCCGGTTCACATTTCGTCGCAAAAAGCATCGTAAGCTTAATAATTACTTAGAATGGCTCCAGGTGCGTCTGCAAGTACGGCGCAACTTCATCAATACACTAGTGGCTTTCACTTTTTTCAGAGAATAGTCTATAGACGGCTGACATTCAATCCTCATCGCGTCGAAGAACGTTCGACACTTGTATAGGCAAATCAAGTTAGAAGAAATGACAGAAACTGCTCCGCTGGAAATTCGCTTGGTATCGTCACATCTTATTTTGTTGACTGTACTTGCTGGAGTTGTGCTACAGGTGCTGCTTATTCTCACTCTGTTCAAGGTGCGGTTTTGTTTTTTTCCTTTTTAAGGCGCTGCACAATTTCTTGCTGTTTATCGAAAAGTCAATGTAATTCAGAACTGGAAAAAGTTTCGTGGCAACAACTTTTATCTGATTACTCTGCAAATGACTATATGCGATATCTTCTCCCTTTTTGTGTATCTCTACATCGCGTTTCCTCTAATTCTGACTGGTGTTAAGGTGAGAAGCCAAAATTGCTTTGCTTTTCGTAAGCCATGGCGGATCTGTCAGAATGCACATATAGCAGGATTCGCCGTTACGTAGGGTATATGGTCTAGTGGTTTAAAGGTGGTTATAGTTAAAAATTGTGGTTAAAATTTATCAAGAAAAATAAATTTGCTAACATTTTTATTTCTAACTCACTTCATGGAACTCTCTCGGACACCCGGAATCGCATTTACCCTCTATATCAATTCAAGTACAGTACCGCGCATGTCTTTTGGTCAATTCCCAAAAAAGCCGCTTTGGGGCGTTCCAAAGCGGCTTTTTTATATAACTTTCTTTAAAATTAAGCACTTGTGAAAAGAAACAAAAATTTGAGCTCAGCAGGCCAAGCTCTATCTTTTGACACATAAATCAATCGTGTTGAACAATGCATATAGGCCGGACATAATCAATCGAGTGGGCGCGAGAACCTGTAGAGTGACCGTTTCGGGAGTTTTATCGGAAATTCCCAGCAGCCCTACTCAGAAATTGCCTTAGAACTGTGAAGCTTGCCTTTGGAGTGCGCCGTGAACAATGCATACAGAATCGAACCTATCAATCGAGTAGGCGCGACCACCCGCAAATTGCACGCGCGAGTGTGTTCGGAGCGCAATAACTCTGTCGAGATCGAATCGTTCCAGCTGCGGCTTGTGGATTTTGTAGGAAGTAGAAAGCTTTAGTAGTCCACGAACGTGCAGCTTTATAGCTTCTTAACAAGCGAAATTATAGCGGCGCGAAAATGCAGGTTAGCAGGTTATGTGTGACACGATTTTTTCCGAATTCAGTCGACCCCTGCAGGAAGACTCGGCGTGCTAACGGCATGCAAACGCGTGCGTTAGCAGAGCACTGAACGCACTTTACGATGACATGCTCACCACTCCTCAGCTGCTTGAACTGCCTTGGCCTCATCTTCCAGTTTAGAGCGGCGCAAGATAGCGGTTAGAGTTCCTTGTGCTCTTACTCATCCAGATTTGAGCCTTCAAATCTCACAATGGTACCGTTATCTTCAGCTCGAAGAGCTCTATCGAACGGTTGCACTCTCGACCAATTTCGGAAAAATGGATTTTTCGACGATTTCCCATCGAGGACGTGGGCGCCCGAGTCGAGCCTGCGCGGACGATGACGTCATAAAAAATCGATATTTTCGAAATTGGCCCAATTTTCTCGTTCAAAATCATCTAGTGGTTATTTTGTGCGCTGATTACGAATCCGACGTCCGTTTTTGAAAAATTCGTCGATTTGGGTAGGTAACCTGCCGTTTGAGGGTGGTCGGGTCAGGATCACCGACCACCCTTAATCATCAGTATAGGTGTCTTCTGCCATAATCAGCCAAATGGACTTTTTCATCGTGTTAGTCATTCCGAATAACCCCTGCCTTTAGATGAAGTTTGAGCAAAATTGGTGACCCTGACACGACCATCCTCAGTTATCCAGAAGAAAATCCAAAACTTACCGAAATCGAAAAATTTTTCAAAAACGGACGTCGGATTCGTAATCAGCGCATAAAATAACCACTAGATGATTTTGAACGAGAAAATTTGGCCAATTTCGAAAATATCGATTTTCTATGACGTCATTGTCCGCGCAGGCTCGGCCCACGTCCTCGATGGGAAATTGTCAAAAAATCGCTTTCTCCAGAATTGGTCGAGAGTGCAACCATTCGATAGAGCTTTTCATGCTGAAGCTAACGGTGTTATTGCGAGTGTCGAAAATTCAAATATGGGTGAGTAAGAGCGCAAGAAACTCTAACCGCTATTTTACGCCGCTCTAAACTGGCAGATGAGGCCAAGGCAGTTTAGGCAGCTGAGGAGTTGTGAGCACGTCGTCGTAAAGTATCTTAAGCGTTCTTCTAGCCCATGCATTTGTAGGCCGGTACCTCTCCGCGTCTTCCCGCAGGGGTCGACTGAAATTGGAATAAATCGTGTCACACAAGGCTAACCTGCATTTTCGCAGCGCCGTAACTTAGTCCAAGCATAAGCCACATTGCTCTGTTTCAGCGCGCTATTAGAGCATTTTACTGCCTACAAAACCCACAAGCTGCAACCGAAAAGGTTTACAAATGACTGAGTTATCGCGCTCAGAACACGGCCGCGCGTGCAATGCAATACAACAACGGTCCATGTTCTCCTCGCTCTTACTCGCCCAGATTACAGTTTTTCCTACTCCCAATAACACCGTTCAATTCAGCATGAAAAGCTGGACCGAATGGTATCTAGCATGGCCCAATAGTAAGATATCGATTTTCTATGACGTCATCGTCCGCACAGGCTCGACTCGGGCGCCCACGTCCTCGATGGGAAATCGCCGAAAAATCCATTTTTCCGAAATTGGTCGATAGTGCAACCGTTCGATAGAGCTCTTAGAGCTGAAGATAACGGTACCATTGTGAATTTGAAGGCTCAAATCTGGGTGAGTAAGAACACAACGAACTCTAACCGCTATCTTGCGCCGCTCTAAACTGGAAGATGAGGCCAAGGCAGTTCAAGCAGCTGAGGAGTGATGAGCATGTCATCGTAAAGTGCGTTCAGTGCTCTGCTAACGCACGCGTTTGCATGCCGTTAGCACGCCGAGTCTTCCTGCAGGGGTCGACTGAATTCGGAAAAAATCGTGTCACACATGGCTAACCTGCATTTTCGCGCCGCAATAATTTCGCTTGTTAAGAAGCTATAAAGCTGCACGTTCGTGGAATACTAAAGCTTTCTACTTCCTACAAAATCCACAAGCCGCTGCCGGAGCGATTCGATTTCTACAGAGTTATTGCGCTCCGAACACACTCGCGCGTGCAATTTGCGGGTGGTCGCGCCTACTCGATTGATAGGTTCGATTCTGTATGCATTGTTCACGGCGCACTCCAAAGGCAAGCTTCACAGTTCTAATGCAATTTCTGAGTAGGGCTGCTGGGAATTTCTGATAAAACTCCCGAAACGGTCACTCTACAGGCTCCCGCACCCACTCGATTGATAGGTTCGATTCTATATGCATTGTTCAACTCTATTGATTTATATGTCAAAAGATAGAGCTTGGCCTGCTGAGCTCAAATATATGTTTCTTTTTACAAATGCTTAATTTTAAAGAAAGTTATATAAAAAAGCCGCTTTGGAACGCTCCAAAGCGGCTTTTTCGGGAATTGACCAAAAGACATGCGCGGTACTGTAA
>OX377201.1:21687746-21708782 GCA_947396885.1 Heligmosomoides polygyrus polygyrus | reverse complement strand
CTCTTGATCTTTTCACACTTTGAAAGCACTTTGTCTGTACTTCTCGAAAATGTCTCTGATCTCCTGCCGTTACGATTTAGTGGAAAGGTTTTCAATTTGAAATGGAAGTACACAGAGTCACTATTCGCGAACGCCTTCTTCATGAGTACCAGCCTAGCCACTATGCAACTGAAGCCTGTCAGAACATATGTACAGCTGTAGGAGATGAAGTTGTCCAACGGTCGACAGTGTTGGTTGAAGAGCTTCAGTTAGGGCAACGTTGAAACTGACGGCAAGCGACGCACCGGACGACCGATTGGCCATGATCGTCGAGCTGTAATTAGCGCCATCGTATGAAATCCGAGCTTGACAACGCGTAAGGTGGTACTCGATTTTATATGTTCACATATTTCTATTAAGAAGATACTGCACGGCGTTGGCTTCTCTACAAAACTCAGTAAATGGTTGTCTCACGACTCGACCCTATTAATGCAGAAAAAGAAGCGTGAGGATGCTGCGAACGAATTGTTGGAGCGTCCCAAGTAGGAACCATTTATCCACAGACTGGTAACATGTGATGAAAAGTGGATTCCACTGGATAATCGTCAACGTTCTAACCAGTGCTTAAAGCAAAACAAAAGCCGCTGTCGATGCCTAAGCCTGACCCCACCACAAGGTGATGCTCTCCGTTTGGGTGTGGCGGAAAGGTGTTATCTTCTGAGAGCTCATCAAGAGCGGTTCCACATTGATGACAAAGTCTACTCTTCTCAACTTAACCACGTGGAGGCAGTACTCAGCCAGAATCGGTTTCGACAGCTTTTCGGGAGGGGCTTCAGCAGAATAGCGACAACGCATACGTCGCAAAAGGGACTCTTCAAAAAATCGAAGACCATGGCTGGGATTGTCATCTACCTTACAGCCCTGACTATACGCCGACTACCCCCTTTTTGTTCGTTGCAGCTCTCCTTGGCTGGAAGACGATTTACTGTTGTGGGCCAGGTCAAAATGCACCTCCAAGGATTTTTTGCTTCAAATACACAATAACTCTACAGTCGTGGGATAGACCAGTTACCTGATGATTAAGAAGCAGTTCTGCTTTCTAACGGATCTTGTTAATGATTGTTATAAGTGTTTGTTCACAAACACTTTTGTTGAAGATGCTTAAGTCCACGGATTTATTTGATCCATCAGGCGTCTGGGTTCAGAAGAGGTGTTGCGTCTATGTCACTTATGTTGCGCAATGGTTGTCCGGGTTGAGAATACATGTCGCCGACGTCGTTCATCAGGTGTTTGGCTTCAGAAGAGGTGTCACCGATGTCGCGCAAAGCACGCCCGGGAAGACATGTCACCGTCGTCGTTCATCGGGTGTCTGACATTAGAAGAGATGTCACCAACATCGCGCAAGGGGTGTCTGGATTCAGACGACGTGTCATCTATGCCGCGCAATGGTTGTGCTGGTTGAGAACGCATGTCACTGACGTCGTTCGCCAGGTGTCTGGCTTTAGAAGAGTGTTACCAATGTCGCGAAAGGCCTGTTTGGATTCAGACGGCGTGTCACCGATGTCGCGCCAAGCACGTCCGGGAAAACATATCACCGATGTCGTTTATCAGATGTCCGGCTTCAAAAGAGGTGTCATGGATGCCGCGAAGGGGTGTCCAGATTTCGAACACGTGTAGCAGTAAATGTGGGACCAGTAATGGGGGACCGGTGAAAAATGGTAGTCTAGTAGGAGTAAGGGGGGAGGGGTAAAGGGTTGACCAATAAAGCGGGATCCAGTGAAGAGAGGGCCAGTAAAGGAGGACCTGTGAAGGTGGGACAAGTAATGAGAACCGTTAGGGGAGGAGTGCACTGAAGGGGAAGGGAGGCGATCAGGGGTGACCAGTGAAGGGGACTAGCGAAAGTGGACTAATAAAGGGGAACCAGTGAAGGTGGGACCAGCAATGAGAACCGGTGAAGGAGAGGGAGAAGGGTCCAGTAAAGGTGAGGCCGATAGAGGGCTGACTAGTGAGGTAGGACCAATGAAGAGAGATCACTAAAGGGAGACCAGTAAAGAGGGCACTAGTGAGACCAGTAATGGGGGCCGATGAAGGGGAGGGTACCAGTGGGGGGGACCGGAAAAGGTCCAGTGAGGGTGGGACCAGTAATTAAGATTTGTGTAAGGTTAGATCAATAAAAGGGGACCAGTGAATAGGAAACCAGTAAAGAGGGTCCGGTGAAGGTGGGAGCAGTAGTAGCGACCGAGAAGGTGGGGAGCCAATGAAGGTAGATGGGGGCCGGTGAAGGAAGAGGGGGGGGTCCAGTGAAGAGGGGACATAACATAACATTTACATAACATAACATTTATTGTGCCAATTACAGTTGACGGTATAGACGGTGACGAAGTTATGCATAGTTCTTAGCTTGGCGTAGTTCTTGGCTCGATGTAGTTCTTCGCTTGGACAAGGGATCCGCACAACATAATCATAGTTGTTGAGGAGATGCGACGCATAGTCCTTGGTTTGTGATAAGAGATCCATATAATATATTTCACGAACATGTCCGGGTCCTCTCATGTTTCTTATTTTTATCAATGACCTACCCCTCTCTTTACATTCTAAGTGTTTTTGCAGCATTTATGCGGACGACACCAAACTATTTACGGTTAATGATTGCCAAAAACTTCAAGAAGGAATAAATGCTGTTGAAAAGTGGTCAAACTTATGGTCATTAGATATTTCAATTCAAAAAACTGTTATCATAGGAACAGGACGACATCATTCGAACATTTCGTTTTCACTGAAAGGAGCTACACTAAATAGTACCAATCAGATACGTGATTTATGAATTGTTTACAACAGCGGTCTCGATTTCGATAATTCCATTCACGAAATTGTAAGAAAAGCTTCTAGAAACTCAAACTTTATTTTATGAGCATTCAAAATAAGGGACGCTTACTTACTTTTCAAGCTTTTTAATCTGTATGTAAGACCAATATTAGAATACTCCCACCAATTTGGTCGCCGCAAAAAAGTAGCTTAGTTACAGAAATTGAAATGTTCCAACGAAGCTTCACATATCGTTCGTTTCGCCGTTGTGGGTTAATAAACCTTTCGTACGAGCAACGCCTATCCCAACTTGGCGCCGATTCTTTAGAATTCTGAAGAAAAATTACGGATCTTGCAACAATATACAAATTGAGTACGAACGAGATCAGTCTTAGTATCTCTGATCTGTTTGAAGTTTCTCGAACGATTGGCATTAATAGAGGACATCCATATCGGATAAGACCTGATGAACCTAATACGACTCAGTATAAAAACTTGTTCCTCAAATTTACGGAACAGTTTAAACGAGACCTTTTCATACACAGATGCATTCATGCATTTCAGACGCATCCCTCCCTGATGACGAGCATTTCTAGTTAGCATAGCAATCTTCTTCACAACCGCTGTCATTAACAATTACTAAGTCACATGACTTCACAACTATAATTTAAGGATTTTGTTATATCATTTGTTACATCGAAATGCTGGTTACTGTAATCATAACATTGAGGATTCCCCTTCCTGTGAAGGGGACCTGTAAAGGGTTGACTAATAAACCGGGACCCGTGAAGAGGGACCAGTAAAGGGGGACCAGTGAGGGTAGGATCAGCAATGGGAACCTGTGAAGCGGTGAAGGGGGGGGGGGTGTCCAGTGTTCAGTGAAAGTAGTGAAAGGGAGACCAATAAATGGGGTACCAGTGGAGTACCAGTTAAGGGCGGGGGGGGGGGGAGGAGGTCAGTAGGGGAATAGAGAAGGGGATCATGAAAGGGACCAACAACAGGACCAGTACTTTCTCTGAATGTCGCCTAACAAGGCGTCAGAAGACGTGCTACATGTGAGGGGTGCAGAAGACGTATCGTATACGTCGTGATACATGCGTCGGGACTCAGTAGCTGTGTGACAGATGTTATACAACGTGCATCCTGAATCCAGATCCAGAAGACGTGCCACAGATAAGACTTTGCACAGCATCTGTGAGATTTTCAGATGACTATTTAGAGGCTTCCTGCAACAACGAATGTGCGCGTACTTGTTTCTCACTACCGTTCTCTGCCGGCACATGGATAAGGGTGTATTGGAGGAGTGGTAGGGAGAATGACTAAAGAAATCGGAGTAATATCATTCCCGTCGGACTGTGAAGGGTATCGAGCGGTCTACCAATACCAATTTGTGTTTCCGCAGGTTAAGCACTTCTGATTAAGACTCTCTCTATCAGTCCTAATACTTCAGAGAATGAATCGATCACGTGAGATAGTGGATGGACAGGCCCCATAGGAACGGTTTTGAAAATTCTGCCCTACCGTATCCCGTTATACTCTTCTGTTTTTTTTTCTGTAAGAGCAAGAGCAGTTTTTTTTCTGTAATGAATGAGATAAGATAAGAAGACGGTCGGTGTGTTTTGTGCCTAAACATGTGCCTGTGCCTAAACAGGATAAGAAGACGGTCGGTGTGTTTTATTCTCGCGGTTTGGGGTGAAGCCCCCAAGTAGACATTTCGCGGTCACTAGGTCGCTGGACGTCTGGTTTATTTGATAACCTAGTATTTCATTTCATTCATTTCATAGACTGCTACCCTTAAAACGACACAAATGCAGTACTTTAAATCAGTATCAGAGCAGCCAGAATATAAAGCATACGCTAAAGTAGGAGGGATTTTTTTATTTCTTTGACTCTAAAGATTGAAGAAATTGCTCTCTAAAAGGAGAGATCGTGCAAATTATAGTCAGTAAATGGAGAGAGGCGAAATAAATATTGCGGCAGCAGTAGAAAGAAAATTAAGCAGGGGGTTAGAAGTGGCGCATCAATGCTTATATTTACTTCTATGCCGTTGCCATCACCATTACACAGTCACACAGGTTGAAACAACATGGGAGATTTTTAGCAACTATAATCAAAAGGTTGAGATTTTAAAGGGAAGACAATGAGTAATCGTGGGAGCTGGGATGATTAATGATGATCCACAAAAATCACTCATGTAATTTACAATTACAATCGAAAAGATTAACTCTAAATCGCTTAAGTGCAAATTCTTGCATCTGCTGGTGTTTTACTGAATTTATTAGGTTGTAACGAAATAAATGGCACTGAACCACTGTAAATTTAAACAGTTAATATCTCGGCTTGTAGGCAAGCTTATTAATCGAAATAAAAACCTTCTGATTCTACACATCTTTGCCAACGTGACACAAGCTTCCTTATCCCAGTAGTATAAAAATCAGAAGTTCTGGAATTGACGAAATCTTCGAAGGCACTTTCGGCATCCTGTTGGTAATTGAATATTTTCCCTCCAAGAAGTCGCCAAGATGCTTGAAGAAATGGTAGTCTGTTGGGGAGAGGTCGGGAGAAAAAGAAGGATGTGGTAGAGTTTCAATGCTCAGCTCATTCAATTTCTGCAACGTCATTCGTGCTACATGGGGGCGAGCATTGTCGTGCAGAAGGAGAACTCGCCTTCGGTTTACCAAGGCCGGCCGGATATCCTTCAACTTTTTCATCATTTCTTCAATTTCAATGCAGTACTTCTCTGCCGTGATGGATTCACCGGGAGGGAGGAAGCTGTGGTGAATAATTCCCAGCGAACACCACCATACTGTCACCATTACTTTCTTTTGGTGCAATTCCGGCTTCGCAAAAACCTTGCGACTCTCATCGCTGTCCACCCACTGTGCCGATCGTCGCCTGTTGTCGTACATTATCCATTTCTCGTCACAGGTTACGATGCGATCAAGGAATGGGTCCGTTTCGTTCCGTAGAAGCAGTGCGGACGGGATCACATATCGTCGGTTTCTTTGCTCCTCAGACAGCTCGTGAGGCACCCATCTTTCCAGCTTCTTGGTCTTTCCAATTTCCTTCAGATGCCGTGCAGCTGTGTTGTGACGCCTGACGACTGACGCCAAGAACCTTCGCTATCTCCCTGATACCTTTGTGTGGATCCTTCTCTACTGGCGCGAGCCAGTGCCATTTAATTCGTTACAACCTAATAAATTACGATTGTGAACGTTGGTGAAGAAGACGGAAGAAAGAGGTGAGCTTAAATTGTTAACGGTTTGTATTTCTTTCAAGCAACTGCAACAATTCTACATATTCCACCTTTCTTTAAAGCTAAGCTCTTCTCAGACTGCAAAATTTCGGCAAGTTATGTTCCATCAAAGGTGCATGAAGCAATCGGGGGATGTGCCTTCAGTCACGTGCATCCGACATCAGGCTCTTGCTTCGGATTTCCCGACCTAGCCAACCAAGCGTTCATTCCCTCGCGATCGGTGAAACGGAACCAGTCTTGTCTGGTGTCTAGAAGGGATGTCTGGGAAGGAAACCGTAACATCCTTATCTGATGTCTGGAAGGATAAAGCACTGACTTGTTCATCTGCTGGCTACTGATCGTCATTGAAAAGGCGAGATACGCACTCAAATCGGCTCCGTGAGATCGCGAGTAGAGTGCGTGGCGCATCCCGCAAACGAATCTGTTAACGCCGTCTATTATCCTCTGATGCCTTAACGTTTCTTTTCATTTCGATAAATCTCCATAAAACACAAAGTTGAACAATCTTCTGAAACGCCTCTCTCAAATGCGCTGATAGTGTAGGTTAAAACCATCTCTTCACTCACTGCAATAAATATCCATTACTTACTAGGTGCAATATGATAATCCTAAGTAAGATTCGGAAACAACATATAACATCTGCTACTGTACTGCAGGCCTACAATGTCAGCTTTTCAACCCCAACAATTTCAATTGACAGGGATAGTCAGATAAATCAACAACATTCACAGAAGTTCAGCACTGTGAAAATCCCGCATAGCGAAGTTTTTTCGAATTCTTTCTTTTTGCTGGGATTTCTTAACTGATAACAAATATCAAGGTGGGGTAAGATGTATGTTTTAGATAATGCGTAAGTAATCGAGCATCAGTCCTATGAACGTTGCAGAAGATCAGAAAAAAGAAAGAAAATACAGCCGAAATCCCTGATAGCGAGCGAAATATTTCACCATATTGCTTGATAAGCCGAGCTGTCGAGAATTTCGGATATATGTTCTCTTTTAATCTGCTGAAAGTCGTTGGTGAATCTGGCCACAGTTATGAAGATGAAATTGGAATTAGACGTTACTAAAAAATCGAAAAAAATCGAACGAAAAGTGGCTGCGCAAAAACAGCCAGAATTTTCAGGCCAATGTAACACGTAGTTTTCTATTGCGTACATTTCAAATCAGGTTTATTACGATACAACAGACACGCATGTATTAACAGAACAGGTCATATAATTTATGATAATTGCTTACAGGCGGGTGACACGCTTCTCCACCTTTCACATCATCGGAAAGAATTCTTGTACAGTATGCGTGCGGCTTTTTCAAATGTTGGGCGAACAACATCGACTGTACATAGCGTACTTTAAAAGGAGTTTCTATCATCTTGTGCCATTGGCGGCATCCACCTTCCGAGTGTGTGAAAATGCTTGGCTTGTTGATTGACGATAGCTCGGGAACAAAGCGAAAAGTTGCTTCTGAACATCCTCATTGAATGCGAATAGCACCACAGGTGTAATCAGGTTGTTAGCAACAATAACCAAGTTCAGTAGAATGTTTAAGTAAAATTGTCCATAGCCTTGTACGCCGAGGAAAGGCAATGTGACGAATGCGGCAATTTCAATAATAATAAGAACGCCGATCAGCACCGTCTGAAATTGAACACAGCATTTACAAAGATCCGTAGCACATCTACTCCTAAGATCACTGTCAAAAAAGTCGCACATTTCCATGTTTCGCAATAGAATATGTAATTATCTCAACTTAATTCCAGAGGGTCTGTCCGTCGATGACATATGGATAATGGCTCAACGACTCGCCTTATCCCGCACTGGCAAGATTTTCCGTTCAATATGTGGTGCTGTGGTGGCAGAAGAAGCTCGGGCTATTGGTGCTTGATAAAGCGGTGATTCAGAAGACATACCGAAGATGCCGTCCAACGTGTGTCGGGGTACAGAAGTAATAGGCAGAGCAGCAAAGGTGTACCACAAAGAGGGGGGAGGAGGGAAGGGAGAACCAGTAAGGGGAACACATTAAGGGAGACCAGTAGCTGGGATGGACATGTAAATGGAGACAGCAAAGGGATCACTAGGACGAGAGGGGAAAATTGCAAAGGGACCAGTGAGGGGGGATCAGTATGAGTAATGGGGTCCAGTAAGGCGGGACCAATAAAGGAGGACATGGTAAAGAGGGGACCAGTTAGGAGCAGACGTCGTACAAAGTGTGTCGAGATTCAGAAGATATCGATCAAAAGGCGTGTCACAAATCGATATCAAGCGATAAACTTCTATAGATATTATCGATCTCCTGTCAGATTTAACCGATTGGGTACTTGCGTGATTACGAACGAAAACGGAAGCGCTTCACCACAGGACAAACAATGGCAACCGATATTGCCGGTTTCTTGACCGGCGCTCTCGGTTCTCCCCAAATTTAACCGATCGGTGTAGTATGTATGTTGGTATTGCGGCCGACAAAGCTTCAAAGCAGGAGGAAAGAGCAGATCGAGAGGTCAGCATCGATCTATATTGTTGATTTTATCTTGAAGATGGCGTTCCTTTGATAGTCGGTCTGTCGATGATGACTAGGCAATTGTCCTATATCCATGGATCTCCGGCCCCGATCCAGTTTCTCATGTTTCTTGGTGCTTTCCCGCCATTATGACTCATCACTCATTTGAATTTGAATTTGAATTTGAATCTCAGAAGAATCTCGAGGTACCTCCCGCGCTCCCGCAAAAGGGCGCGAACACAGGGCATAAAAGCCAGCCCAGACTTGCAACAGCGTTCATTGTTCATTGCTCATGG
Source organism: Heligmosomoides polygyrus polygyrus (assembly GCA_947396885.1). NCBI lineage: Eukaryota > Metazoa > Nematoda > Chromadorea > Rhabditida > Heligmosomidae > Heligmosomoides > Heligmosomoides polygyrus. The sequence goes on along the minus strand of OX377201.1, from coordinate 21,699,951 downwards.
TCTCCTCATCTTCGCCGTGTATCCTATTGTCGTTTTCCGATATCTGTCGTTTCCGATGAAGGAGTCTCAGACTTCCGCGTTCTTCTCGGTGTTGCCCGGTCACATTTGGGTTCTATTTATTCAAGGTGCCACCAAGTCGCCCTTTAGCCCTTACACAATTCGTCTCTGCTCGGTCCCGTGGGGAAAAATCTCTTCAAGATGCTATTAGAAGCGGTGGGGATTCTATTAGGTCGTCACCTAAGCTCAGTCGTTTTTCTGTTACCGTGGCTTCAAATGTTGTGAACCCGGATATGCTTTGTAGTTTTGGTGTGGTGTTATATATTTTCTGAAAGCACATTTCCTCCTCTATTCAGAACCAAGGCTTTTCGTCGTTTGACCAGTGCCCATCGAGATTTCTGTCTGTGGTTGACCGTTTGAGGATGAGGAGTAGGGAGAGTAAGGCAGTCGCAGTCAATTCGGTGCTAGAGTGGAGGGGCGTGCTGCATTAGGAGAGCCGATGAACAAATCGAACAAGGACCGAAGGCACAGTCTACCACAAACAACAACATCACTGAACCGGGTCGAAATTATGCCGATGTTGAGTGTGTTGATGATGCCGATGTTTATTTATTTGTTTATTTATCTACTTTGATGCAAGCAAAGGTGCGCCTCACAAGAAAGGATTGAAAAAATAATTTCGAGCGGATACTGGTGTGCAGGAGTCTGGATGGCTTCATACTACAAAACTACTAGCCTGATCTTAACGCCTTTTTCGCTGGCCCGTCGCTCCCGTTTTCTTCGTATATTCAGTTCTGGACAAAACTAAACCAAGAAGTACGCTTTCGTCTGACATCACCTCAAATTGTCCCCTACTTCAAATAAGCGTCGTACAGCATTGTCCATAGGGTTGGTTAAAACATACTACGGTGTTCAGTTACTGCATTTTGAACTGTTAGGAAGGGAAGAAAGCTGCGCAAGTGGAGCGACGAGCTTGAATTGAGTAACCCTAGCTTAGTGATTCTTCAACATCGCGCGAGGCGCGCAAGTGCAAGACACGCCGATAGATGTGTCTCGCACTTGTACATAAATAATTCTCAACTCGCTCATGTGGAACTGTGGAGAATAAGGACGGAATTCGGAAGAAGCTGAGGCTTGTCGTCGATGAGAATTCTAGTTTTCATGAAAACTGCGCTAGCTCTCACATTTCCTACTGAGGTCAAGGATCAATGTGTTCTCTAATAGTCTCTCAAAAACAGGAGGCGTTGCGCATCATAGCGAAGTGCATACCTGTCAGAGTACAATAACCTAGTAAAATATATTTATGGTAGTGACGGCGTTAGTGAACCCCATTGTTGGAGGGGCCGAACATTCCACAATATTAGGACGCAGCATACGAAATGACCGATTTGGCACCTCAATTTTTGGTCGATTTCCGTGGCTATAAATCTACCTGTTTTAGGCGTTATTTACAGTTTCTAAAAGCAAGGAATCTCCCGCTTTCTTACCATTTACAGCTACTGCGACATATCTACCTCTTGCCGAGTTTTTGGCGTTGTTTTAACAGTATGAACCAACGTGGTACTGTAGTGCTCTAGTTATATGAATAGAAACGTGAACGTAACGCTGCGGCCGCAGCTCATAACATTAACGCCGCATGTGAACGAATCAAGGATGACAATCCCAAGGAGATGCCGAAACCAAGCTCCATCCAAAGAAGACCATCGTGGCCGTATGGTAGACAACGGCTGGTACAGCCCAATACAGCTTCTTGAAGACTGGAGAATTTATCACAGCGGAGAAGTACTGTGCCGAAATTGAAGCGATGCACAAGAAGTTGGCTGAAAAATAGCCGGCTTTGGTCAATCGACGAGGCCCAATCCTACTTCATGACAGCGCGCGTCCGCACGTTTCAATATTGTTGTCCAGAAATTAAATGAATTGGGATGCAAAATTTTGCCACCTTCAGCATATTCACCAGATCTGTCCCCTACCGATCATCATTTTTTGCAAGTATTCAGACTGTCATGTGAAGGAAAAAATTCAGCAACCAAGATGCTGTCGAAAATGACCTCCTATGTTTTTTAAATTCTCGTAGCCTTGAAAAATGTGTATCAATTATAACGATGCTTATTCTGTTTAATAAAACTGCTTGCAAGCAAAGCCATGGCCTGTCAATGTTTTTAGTCAAAATCGGTCATTTCATATGCAACGACCTAATACTTCAAGGCGATGTTGTGGAGGTGGCTAGAATGCCTCTGTTTTAAACGCGATGACCTGCGGTGCCCTGCCGATGAACAACTAAGCGTTTTGTCCTTCCCAGGCTAGTCTGGTAATAATTCTCCGACATGGTAAGAGTGGAAGGCTTGATTGGGGGAGGGGGCGGCGGGACTGTAACTATGAAGCTTGTGTCGAGGTGCAGGCGACCGACCAAATCTCCGGCTGCAGTACCATGTGCCCACTATAGCCTAGTACAGAGCTATAAAAAGTTCATTGAGTAAAGTGCTGCTGTTATGACTTGCTGCTCTCCAAACTAAATAGTAGGCAACAACAAACGAAAATAGAAATAAAATGTGAACGGCACCAGCGTCCATTAGGGTCACACTCCTCCACCAGAAACAACACACTTCCGCTGAAGCTTTTAAAAGTGGACTATATGCTTTTTGAATGACAATGGAAGTGACATATACTGCTTAAGCAAAGAATCACCTGAATTAAATATTTGATTTCCTTCTTTCCGCTTCGCGTCGTCCCGTTTTTCATACCATTGTAGAAGGAAAGTTTGAGCTTCACATAAATAATGACATACATGATGATCATGCAGCAAGGTATCGCATAGGATTGGATATTCATAAACTAAAATAAAACAATCATATTACTAACCATAAGTTGAAGCTGTAGCAAATAAATAGAAGATAATGTGAACAAAAAGAAAAACAAATTACATTAGACGGCCAAAAATCGTAAAGGTTTGGATGACTAGTACTAAATATTAATCCTTTTCAATAAATTAATCTCGGCTAATCGTGGCGTTTTGCTGTGATCTAAAGGTGCACAGTTAATCCACTGAGTCCATTGGACATTTCGAAAGTATCTCTATTAAAAATCAGTATGGCTACTTGAGGTTTGCGTTAGATACCCCTTAGATACCTCGCCTCCTGGTAGCTCCGCTCGTGCGGACGAGTTGTCATTGGTCGCCACTGCGACCGGCGGTCAGCGTTAGATAGGAACTCCTTCCAATTGTTCTAATCCACCATCTCCGTTTCCCCATCTACACCACCCATCTTGCTATTTAATGAAGGCTACCTTGTATTTCTGACTACAAGTACCTTTCTTGATAAGCAAGATGGCGTGGTATCTTCAAGGGGGTGATCCAACAAAACTGCCATCTCCAAAGCTGCCTGTAGGTTGATCTGCTCCCTTTGATGCGTGCTGACAATTATTTCGTATTGATTGTCATAGTTTTGCCAAATTTTTTGTCATGCATAGGCCTCGGATATGGAAGCATATCATTAAGCATCGCTCGAAGTGAGCGATGGTATAACAAGGGCGAAAAGTTTATCACCCTGTGCAATACAAACTTTTCACTTAATAGTGGGACTATGCTAGCATAGACCCTTAGATATGGATTAGTATAGATTTTTAGACCTCAAATTAGTATTACAGCGTTTTATCTTTAAGTTGTGTTAATGGGTTTTCTTGCTTCTGTTTCACTACGCACTTTTTTCATTTCCTGAGATCTGAACTGCACTAACATTTATGACAGAACGATGTCTCGACCCACAACTCTAAACCAAAACAAAATGAGGCATCATTTCTTGAATGCAACACAAGTGGCATCGTTTTCACCACCCACGCTATTTCTTCTAAAAGTTTAATGCTAATTCGTACATACATTCGAAAACGGCACTAGCAGCATGTCATTTTCGAAAGGAGGCGATCTCCTGGCACCGCGTAAAATCATCCGACCGCATTTGCTCGCCCCGCCCTGCCGCCCTGTCTAAAGTAACGCACCCGGCTACTTGCAATCAAGCTAGCAAAGACTAGCAATGTATGTAAAGTTTCCAACGCTTAAAGGCATTTGCACATGTTTGTATGAACCTATGCCGCCGAGGCATTCCCATATTTTATGATGTAATCGACCAAGGAGGGTGCGTGTGATTCAGCAAGTGTTGATGCCGGCAGAGGCTGTTTGTTGTTTGCAAGGGACTGTTTGTAGAAAGAAAACACCAACAGAAGGAAGTTTCCTGAGACTTGCGCTTTATAAAGCTTTGCATAGTTTCAATCTATTCCTCCTCTATGCACATTTTTCTCGATCATGATCGAGGATGGCATTTTAGGTGAAAGGATCATTTTCAGCTTTATTCCACCAACACAAAGATCGTCTATAATAACGAAAATTCGTTGTTTGAAGTATTGACTGCAAATAAAGGGTAAAGTGCAAATTTAACCTATCCCTTCTGGTGTGCGCCACGCATTCTACATCAACGGGATGTCGTGTTGACAACCTTAGTGCGTATTTGGACCAAACGATGACCTGCGTGCCCAGATGATGAAAAAGTCAGTGCTTTACCCTTCTCAGAGAAGTATGATGATTGAGAAAATGGTTAAAGAAAAAATCCATTGGAATTTAACTGCATATTGTTAAAAATTACATCGTTATAATGGAATTTCCCTGGAACGCGATTGCTGCAGTTATACCAGAAGTAGAACTCTGAAACTGTGTCAATTAAAAAATCAAGTCTTATCCTCGTTCTTACCAAAAACCAAGCGATAATTAAAACATAAATAAGGGAATCTGTTTTCTTCTCAATTCGGCTTGATTGTATCAGGGGTGCTAAGTCATAAAGGAATCGACATTTTTTACCGGTTTTTGTTCAGCGACAATCAAACTTCCCTAACAATATAATCACCACCGTTAGTCGCTACAGTGCGCCAGGTGACAGGCAGGCTAGCGAATCGCTTCTCGTAGTTTTTAGGACACTGGGACTCGAAGAATTCGCTGGTGCCTTCCAAGATCTTCAATTTTGATGACTTTTTCTTCTCTAGCAATGTCTTCTTCTCTAGTTACACTTTTACGACAATGTCGCTCAATGGTGCGCGACAGGCGGTATATTATTTTAACAAGAATGATATCCGGTCCACCCAGCTTCTTGAACAAGAAGCTGAATACGATGGCGATGTCCTTTTGGACGATTACGGCCGGTTTTCTTCTTAGTCGATGGTCGTGTCAGGTGCACCGACTTTTTAATACAGCTACCAAGTAGGTGAGCACACTGTTCGAATTTTATAAAAATGTTATTTTTTGAAGAAAATAATGGATTAAAATTTGTTTTAAGGAGCAGGAAGGCGCCCATTTTTAGTGTAAAAAAGAGATTGCACCATACCCTCTTCCAAGAGCTCGCAATTTTCATTTGATTGATAGTAGAATGTCTGTTCACACGGAGTAAGTGGCATTTACACTATAAATCGAATGAAAGTTGCAGCGAAATTTTTGTGGATGGCGCGACCTGATCTTTGATGCGTTTTATGCTTGTTTGTTTGCTGTGATTTAAATCAAACTTTGGTTTATTATTTTTTTCTCAAAATAAAAGATGAAATGAAATTAATAAATATAAAAAATAACAATAGATAAAAATAAAATTATATAATTATGAGGGGTAATACACCGAAACTGTTGAGACAAACATTAGCATCATGTTTGTCGTCCTAAACTTATCCTTAAGCGAAGTTAGGGTCACGGTATGTCGTGTCACATCTTTACAGCGTTCTTCGTCCCACGGGCCAGACACGCGAAAATCGCTCTCGCCGTCAAAGTGTTAAGGACACCAAGTAAGTAATAGTGGGCGTTCTGGTCTGGCTCCTCCAATTTTCATGGGTCTTTTAGCTATGTGAGGCCTAGCGTTGCCGCGAACATGGTGTATGGAAGCACATCGCGGTCTCTCGAAAATAACAAACACTCTCTGGAATCGAAGAGAACCCAACCCTCATCTCCAGTGATCAGGTGTTCCAGAAACTTCTTTTGATGCAGGCCAAGAAGAAGAGACTGGAAACGGATACCCAGGTGAACCGCAGTCTATCTGTGAAGACATGAGGGATCCATCGAGCCAGCCTTTTTGTAGCCGAGGTCTGGAGGCGATTGGGTACAGTTGGTGTATGTGTGCACCCGAGCATCGTCGCAAGGCTGCGTGTTCTAACCTCCGGATCCTCTCTAACAGTGTCAAGAACAAGAGAGTCTTTCACTGCGAGTGAGCGCGTGCCGACCGAGGTTTTCCGTCGAATTCCTTGTCTTCTTCTCTGATGAGAGCGCACCAGCGATTGACAGCGGGAGTGCCCTCTCCCAATGCGCTGTGGATGTTTCGAACGGTTACCATCGAGTGTATCGAAGTCATTCATAGTGGCTTCTTCCACCTCAAAAAGCAGTAGTCTTAGATTCAAGCCCTGGAATATCAGTAGAGCCTCATGATTATGTTATTAATGGATCCACTTTAACGGCGGTGGACTTACCAGGAAACTATCTCAACGGTAGGTCGGAACGGCGCAAATGTTGTATATGGGCCGAACCGCCTCTCCCTGGGAAGTAGCAAACTGCAGGTATCTCGACCCCAATAGAACTCTGATCCGGGTTAGGGGCGACGGAAGTCGCCTGTTGGCGCCCTGTTGATTCACGTGCTCCACAGCTGATGGGCGCGCGCGGGATGAGGGCTGGTATCGCGGATTAGCGCACTGCACAGGTGGCGTAGTAGGGAAGAGATCGGACTCGTGATCGTGGGGTCAAGGGGTTGGATCCCGCAGACTGCGTTCGTTTTGCACTTTTGCAAAATCCATGTTTATCGTATAGGTGATCCACCTAGGGTATTGTAGTGTGTTATAGAGCATGTTTACATATACATATATCACGCATACCGTTAACAATGGTGGTCCAGGCAGGGTCACCGATTTCGCTGAAACTTCGTCTAGGGGGGTTATTTGGAGTGCTGATCACGAATTTGATATCCGTTCTTCACGATTCCGTCGGAGGCCACCCATACCGTTAACAATGGTGGTCCAGGCAGGGTCACCGATTTCGCTGAAACTTCGTCTAGGGGGGTTATTTGGAGTGCTGATCACGAATATGATATCCGTTCTTCACGATTCCGTCGAAGGCCACCCATACCGTTAACAATGGTGGTCCGGGCGCGGTCACCGATTTCGCTGAAACTTCGTCTAGGGGGGTTATTTGGGATGCTGATCACGAATCTGATATCCATTATTCACGGCTGGATAATATAAATACAGAAAGGCATAGGATTACATTCCTAATTTTTCTGCCGGTGACGGCAGGTAGAGAAAGAATCGAGAAAAACGATGTCAGATTCGTGACCAGCACCCCAAATATCCCCCTAGACGAAGTTTCAGCGAAATCGGTGACCCTGCCTGGACCACCCTTGTTAACGGTATGGGTGGCCTCCGACCGATTCGTGAAAAATGGATGTCAGATTCGTGATCAGCACCCCAATTAACCCCTCAGACGAAGTTTCAACAAAATTTTTTTTTTTGACTGAAGTCTTGTTGTGGAGTCGGAATTTTTAACTAGTGCCACAAAATATCTATCGTTACATAACTACAGCTTCACACAAAATAGGCTTAAAATAAGTGACATAGAAGTGAACATTTTAGCTAATCTGTAGTTTGAAGCATATGTTATATGTAAACATGCTCTATAACACACTATAATACCCCTAGGTGGATTACCTATATGATAAACATGGATTTTGCAAAAGTGCAAAACGAACGCAGTCTGCGGGATCCAAACCCCTTGACCCCACGATCACGAGCCCGAGCTCTTCCCTACTACGCCACTTGTGCACTGCGCCAATCCGCGATACCAGCCCTCATCCCGCGCGCGCTCGTCAGCTGTGGAGCACGTGTATCAACAGGGCGCCAACAGGCGACTTCCGTCGCCCCTAACTTTGCGCAGAATTGTATTGGGGTGGAGATACCTGCAGTTTGTTACTTCCCAGGGAGAGGCGGTTCTGCCCATATACAACATTTGCGCCGTTCCGACCTACCGTTGAGATAGTATCCTGGTTAGTTAGAGACTAAGGCTTCCATTACTGCAAGTGTCTTGATTTTGGAAAGTATATTCCAACAACATACTACTCTACTATGTTACAAACATCAAATATCTTCAGGGTTTTGGCAACTAGTAAAATCATCTCTTTAAAGGTATATAAAACTTATATACGTCCTCCTGTTTAATCCATGTATCTGTTTTCTCGCCATATAAAACGAAACGCATATTTGCCATAGAAAACGAGTGAGTGAAACAACTTCACTCGCAAGCGTTTTCGCCGTGCTGGTTTTTCTCCATTAGGTTGGTGCGGTGGGAACTATCTTGATTTTTTTTTCGATTTTTCCTGAGCATGTTAATGACTTTGCGTCAAGTTGACTTACTGGTGTGCGTATTCTGTTGAGTTCTCGTTGCATCCTGGAACAAATGTTGAGTTCTTTTTCCTCAAGCGTTTGCATACATGCTTTCTTAATATATAATGCATAACATAAAGACAGCGGCTTGATGTTTATGTTATGGAATTCACATCGTTATTAAAGCTATAAAAGACAATGTGCCAATATATACCTATCACCGAGAAGTTCCGGAAAGTCCTCCAAGGCCACGAGTTGGGTCATTACCTATCAATAATTTAAAGTTAAAACTTTCTTTCTACCCTAAAGCATTTTGGCGGATCTTGTCTATCGTGTCTACTTCGTAGATTGTTCCTCCGCTTATTACTAGTGCAAAGCAGTTGTTTTTATAAGTGATCATGTGCATTCTTTGCTCGGTCAAGTGCATTCGTATTGTCTATAAACTTGAGCACTAACAAAGAGGCAGGCGCTACAATGCGGCTGATGCTGAAAGTTATTCAGCGTAGAACAAAAGAGAACGTCGACTTAAATAAATGGATTTCTAGCCAATTCCCTAGAATGAACTGAGGCTTTGAAGGCGCTGTTTATAGAAGAAACAAAGGGATGTCGGGATAACTACGCTTTGGGTAATACGTCCCTAAGCTTTCACACGTTGCTCTTACCTAAATATGCTCCTAGTAAGATTCTTCTATTTGAAAAGAAATTTGGGCAGCTAATTCTGAAGTCTGTAGGGATAGATTTTTTAAAGAGTATTTCACATATCATCAAAACAAATGTTTTTCTGTACACTATAATACTAAAACATGTTGGCATCCGATCGTAAAACTTGTACAAAGACGGGAACACTCAAGGCACTAAAACGATGAAATAGTAGGACCTAATAATAAGTTCTATTGAAACTAAACAGGGTGTGATGTGCTTTCAAAACAGACCGTCTTTATTAAACTGCTTTCGGCATCCAAAAACATTTGACAATCCGATGAACAAGAGTACGTAGATCCAAACAATCAAAGCCAGACTAAAACAATAAATAGAAATTATCTCGCAATTAATATTTGTGCTTAATAGCACTTTAAAAAGAAAAAACTACTTACATCCTTGTCCCACGGCGTGTGAATAGCATGTTGTGTAGCTTTGGAAAGAGGAACAATAGAAATCTATTTGAGCTTAAAACAAATGAGAACAGGAACAAGCCATTGAAAGCGACTCCTTCGAAGAGCAGCGGTCCGTAGTACAAAGATATGCTGTCTCCCATGTACTAAAAAAACAATTTTTTGAAGAACGTCTAGTAAAGTGGCAAGAAGTAATACCGAAATAAAATATGAAATCTAAAGGTGAAGGGAAAAAGTGGAATAAAGGTTAACGATAGTCTATCCCTGTGCAGGATGTGCACTCTACTGCCATGTCGTGGAGGTGGGTGGCCTTATTGACGACAAGTCGTCTCCTCTGAAGGACCCATTCGACCGCAGGCGCTCTCTGGGCTCTCCTCCTTCCATGGGTCATTTCTCTGAGCCTCTGATATTCAGGTCTTGTTCCTAATCAGCGTTTCCAGCCTTCTTTCATAGGCTTGCGCACAGTACATAGTGGTGCAGTGCACATCCGGGGAGGCTGGTTTGAGGGGGCCTTCAAGCTGTGCTCGTTTGGCTTTGTGGTTCTTTTTCGGAGGAGCTTTCTCTCTCTTCTTCTTCCCCGTGCGCTTATGGGTTCAGTTTTATGCATATTCTGTTGTTTCTCATGTATCTTTGTGGGGTAATCGTGTGTAGTATTGCTGTCCTTTATTATGTTGTTCTCATTTTGCAAGTTCTTCATATATTCTGCTGTCATGTTGTTCTTCGTTCACTTAGGCTCTCGTTTGCCTTGTTTTCGCCTTGCTGTTGCTTCAGGTGGGGTTTGTTCTCTCCCTAAAGTAGTTTTTTTTTCTGTCTCATCGGTGTTCTTGCCTTTTGCTGGTTCACTTAACTGGTATATATCTCATACTGCGTCGCTCCTGTTCCTATAAAGTTCATTGTGTGTGCTTTATGTTCTCCCACATGGTTATCTTCATATTTCGTCATGCTTTTATTAATTATAATCATAATTGTAATCATATCGCTTTACCATGGATGCTACTTTGTCGTTCCTCGTTATTAACGTGTGTTATTATATTTTGGTGTATTTAAAGATAAAGGTTTAATTACACAAGTTTGAGGTGGTCTTCATCGCGAGTGGTCGATATACTATTTTTTACTACGTGACAGTACTATTTGTGTTAGTTGGAGATTACTTCAATTACCCTGCTCGGAAAAGTTTGTTACCACCTCACCGGAATCAGAGGGTACCCCTTATTTGAAACATGAAAGAATTCTTTGGTCCACGATAAAACGTTTTCAAAATCAAGGCGAGAGCCAGCTAGTGATACGCTTTATGAACTGAGTTAGATGTGTCTTCAAATTCCACACTACTGCAACGGTCCTGGCAAACAGGGATGGGCGGAAATTTTGAAAATTTTCCCAGAAAACAGAAAACAGAAAATCGCTTTTGTCAGAAAACAGAAATCAGAAAACAGAAAAGCCAAAAATGCCAGAAAACAGAAAATCAGAAAACAGAAAACAGAAAATTTTGAAATTATCATACGACCTAATTATTCTACCAAAAGATCCATTTTTCCAGTAGCAAATGCTTTTCTATGTTTAGAAATGTAGTCGAAAACTAACGTTTTAACTTGCAAGCGTTCACTAAAAAAATCTAGTACACTCCAGATTCAATACAATAAGCAAATTGTAAATTTTGACTGATGGATCCTAGGAGTCTCGTCATTTGAAGCATGCAACATTACTGATTAGCTCCGTTTCACAGCTAACACCCCAATTAATGGTGCAACTAGTAAGAAAATGGCCTTTCAGAGTATCGAACACAATGAAGCGTTATGAGGAGAAATGGTAATAATATAATGAAGAGGGAGTGTTAAGTGACTGTTCGTTTTTTCTACTGCATTGCTTGAGTTCATAGACACCCTCGCAACATACCCTAAAGCTGTGCAGAGAATCCCTGATTACTACTTGCTGCGGCAGAGCTTCGAGAATACCTCTCCTTAAAAGTGATCTAGTTTCCGCGTAGCTGAAAGATTCCAACTCACCAATGCACTTTCCAGCACCTAGGTACTCCATAGCAGACTAAAGACACTTGTGTACTTGTGCACTGGATTGATATTTCACAGAACAAGACGATATTGTAACTGAAGGGGCTGTCCGCACAACAATTTGGTGAAAGTTCTATCTTGAATGGGAAGAAATTATTGTATAGAATAGGGTCATGCATATAACATCTCCATGCGGATCCCAGTAACTTTAGACCTGTTAGCATAACCTCTGCTTTTGCGCGCATCTTTGAAAAAACTGTCAAGAAACATATCTTAGATCATCTAGTACAGACAAACATCATCTCCGAAAACCAATTCGGGTTTCTGGAAGGGCGTTCCGTGGAAACTGCCGTCCTGACGTCGCTCAACGACTGGACTGAAGCTCCCGAGCGCAATAAAAGAACAGATGTTATATATTTCGACTTTAAAAAGGCTTTTGACAAAGTTCCCTGTGGTAAGCTGCTCGACAAATTAAAGTTGGTTGGAATTCATCCTGTAATTGTGACATGGATTGCTAATTTTCTCTCAAATAGGACATATCAAGTCCGTGTTCGCAATAAGTTTACTTCGGTATATCGTGCACAAAGTGGACTGCCTCAGGGCGGAGTCCTATCCCCAATCCTTTTTCTCATTTACACGTTCGACCTACCTGAATGCATCGGTCTCCTGGATGTTACATGCAAAATGTACGCTGATGACATAAAA
>OX377201.1:21643214-21687546 GCA_947396885.1 Heligmosomoides polygyrus polygyrus | reverse complement strand
TTCTGTTTTCCTGGTCAATTTTTGGCCATTTTCCCAGAAAACAGAAAACAGAAAAAAATTGCCCAAAATGGCCAGAAAATCAGAAAACAGAAAACAGAAATTCCGCCCATCCCTGCTGGCAAAGCCAGCTGCTCTGTCATGTGGTTATCGGCCAAACAAAACAGCACGACCCCTTCGCTAAATCTTAGTGGGGGGGGGGGGGAAGGTGAGAGGAGAAGGCCATTTTTCATAGGTGATAGCTAACTACCACCAACTACGTTGGGCGCGTGGTAACGCAGTTGCAAGAGGCGCTAGCTTTCGCGTACATTCCGCTTGGTTCTTGGTTCGGGTTTCCGCCGAAGCCAAGCAAGCTGTCGAATGCGATTGCTCGCTCCCTTATATTCAAACTCCCGCGGGCTAGCGTATCCGCTCGGGTCGCTACCGGTGTCCGACCTGCCCGCGCACGCTACTGATCGGCGGGCCCAGCTGTGGGCCCCCCCCCCGCCTGGTCCATTCTATACTTCCGTCGGCGCGTCGAGCGGCTGCGCGGGCGCGGCTCTGGGGTGCCGCCCGTTTGATGGGCTTCCATCACCATCCCGAGGACCGCTCGAGCGGAGCCTTACAGTTCCTCGTCACTCACTTCAGCTGGCTGCATTCCAGGCAGGATGGCTAGTCCGGATGGGGCTGGCTAGGCCATGGATAGCCAATACAGCCAACACAGCCGGAACAGTTCAGTCCCATCCATATTTTTCCACTCTAGTATTCCTTGCTGGCTTAAAAACAGCGTCTTTTCCATGAGTCAAGATGTCCCCTGGATAGCCAATTATACCAGAGCATGTCCACTAGCCTGAACTATCACGTCAAAAGATTCTTCGTTTATTATGAAAGGCGACTTGCCTCTCACGCCTCAGACAAAAAAACTGTATCAATACCTCCGTCATAAAATAAGATCGCAATCCACTGTCCCAACCTTGGTTGATCAGTGTGAGTCCAAATTCCGTACTGACCATAAGGTCAATGCCTTAGCTAAGTTCTTTTCAAGTGTTTTTTCTTCAACCAGCTCTCCACACGCATAAATCTTTGCAGCTCTCCAACTATAGGACATACTTTTGGTGACATTTCAAGCTCGCACGCCTATTCAACCTATAGCTACTCTTAGGAGAGGTTCCACAGGTGTGGAAGAAAGCCATTGTAAGGACTATTCCAAAGATCTCCAACACTAATGTGCTAAAAAATTTTCGTCCTATTAGCTCTACTTCTACCGCAGTAAAGTTGATGGAAAAAATTCTGTTGCAAAAGCTTCTAGCTTGGTTTAATAAATTCAATGTTATTCCTTGTGAAAAGCACAGTTTCTTTGCTGGAGCCCCAACAAAAACTAATCTAGCTCACACGCTTTACGATACTTCTAACGCAATCAATAATGGAAAACTGGTTGACGCAATTTATCTTGATCAGTCAAAGCTTTTGGTAAGGTCATCCCTGCTGTCCAAGCTGGAAGTGCTTGGAATTTAAGGTAAGGTGTTGAACTGACTGAAATCGTATTTGTTTAATAGGAGCATGACTGTAAGGGTGGGGCACTGCTTCTCCACAAGATAGCCTGCGAAAGCGGCGTCCTTCAGGAAAGAGTTCTGTCGTCGTTGTTATTTATAATTTATACGATTTTATAAAATTGACCTTCCCCAACTTCTTACAACTTCCACTGAAATTAGAGTACAGATGCTGATGATATCAAGCTACCAGTGCTCCGATACGCCTAACGGCTTCTCTCGCACATGCGCGCTTCGCGCGACCTTGCAATATCATTAACCTACGGGGAGGCGTTTGGTATACTGCCGCGTCATAAAGGCGACGGGTCGCGCTGTGAGTGCCAAACCAATTTTTGTAAAATTTAAAATCCTGCTGCATATTTTTGCATGAACTCGTTATTCACTTCCGTGAGTTTATCGTAGGCGTTCTCACGTTGGGCAACGTGTTCGGCACGTCTAATGAGTCGCCAGGCACGTTGCGCAACTGCAACCCTCCCCCTCTCTCTTCCGTCTCCCCAACACTCCTCCAGCGCCGCATCTCCAGGTGCGTTTGGCGACGTGTTCGACACGTCTACTGGGTGACCAGGCACGTTGCACAACTAAAACCCCTCCTCATCCCCCACTTCCTCTCAACACACTCCTCCAGCACTTCTGTGCAAACAAACACACTCGCTCACACACAGACAAACGACCGTTCTCGCTTATATATAGTAGGATATTGAGTGTATGATAAAGAAACTGAGAACGAGGTTCAGTTGACTCTTCAGAAATCACTGATAGGATGTATCTTTGAGCTTCTCATTCTGGCTCTCAGATAAACGCAGAGAAAAGTACGGTTATGCATCTTGGGGGGACGAGGTGCCTGCTTTGACGAGAGGCTTACACCTTGTCTCACCAAAAATGACCCTGTTTGATAAGGACCTTAAGTTTTTGTCCCAAATTGATGCTCTAGTTCGAAAAGCGTACAGTACTCTGTTTTTTATTCTACGTAATATAAAGTGCTCTGATAAGGATACATTGTTGTGCTGCATAAGTCTTACCTTCTACCTTATCTTGAATACTGCTCTCCAGTATGGAGTCCTCACTTGAAGATCCTTAAAATAGAAGAAGTACAGCACATCTTTACACGACTTTTGTGGAACAAAGTAATGTCTCCTCCAAGTGGATTCAACGCTCAGCTATACTGATAGATTGAGGATATTCGGATTAAAGACATTTCAGGAGAGGTGTATTATCTCTGACTTGACATCTTTCTTTCGCCTCCTCAGCAAAAAGGTGGAAATTATCGCCTAGCAAGTATCGGGTGTTTGTTCCAACAAGCTTACGTAAAGGTAGATTTAACATTGACTACCGCTGAATTGGGAGGAAGAAATACTCGTTAATGTTCAACAATCTCTTTAATCGCTTCGCTATGTGGAAACAGTTGCTCCCTCCAGACGTATCTGAAACCGAAAGTAGCTCTGCATTCAGGAGACAATTGAAGAGGTTTGATCTTTTCCAGTTGATGCGGAACTAAATAATTATTGCTTGGTCATACCGCGTCTATATCAGATGAGCCTCGGGTATAGGCTCGCATGATGATGGCCGTATGGTGTTGGATGCTGCAAAAACAACAGACGCAAATTTCTATTTCACCATGATGATGCCACGTGAGATTGACATCCATATACCCATGTCATTGTATACTGTTTCTAATTACATTGTTCTTCACATGGATTTTAGCCATGTAATAAATAATAATAATAATAATAATAGAATATGATGATTATGCTTGATGTTTATTGAGGATGTTACTGGTTGAACTAGGTCGATGGTTCTAAATTAAGATGCTTCTCTCGACTTGGTTTGCTTTCTTGAAAATACACACTTCATACTGCTTTAAAGACTACTGCAATCTCAACGTTTGGCTCTTAAATCATACCATGCTATACCATGATCATACCATGATCTCGTTCCTGGACCTCTCTATGCGCACAAAGTTTACCACTCAGAAAAGGGCTAGCGCACGTAGCCTGGAAACAGCGCTGACGGCCGAGCAGTTGTGGTGCAGTGGATAGGGAAGCTGCGCGGTGAAAGAGAGAGGGGTTGGTGGTTCTACTCTCCTTTGGTGAAAGGCTCTTGCGTTTCCTATAAAAGACCAACACAATCAACCAAAGCACCCTATGTCGCCAGAAAGGAAATCTAATTCATAGGTATAAATTCACTTTCACGACTCCAGGAGTGAAAATGTTATTCGCTCAAACTTCCCACAGAGCTTGTTCAAGGCGCTGATCATTTATATGGTGGTCGATTTTAAAATTTCAATTGATGGGTTACGGTAGGTATGGATGCGTAAGGGTCACTCAGTACGATAGTACCTATGAATCACTTTCCCATTCTGCCGACCTTTTTCGTTTCAATTTTACATGAAGGTTGATTGTGGTGTCTACTTTTTAGGAAGTGCAAGAATGTTGAAGAGCAGCAGAGTAGAACCAAAAATCATTCTGTTTCGCAACGGAGCTTCGCAATGCACATTCACTGCTTAGAGACCAGCTCTTTTTCCAGACTACTTGGGATCACCCTCTTGTGACTTCAGTAGTCTTCGCTGACAGAGGGCCAAAAAGAAAAACCTAAAATAGTCCACAACTGAGTCTTTTTTTTGTCCTCAACTGAGTTCCCAGACGCATCTACCGGATTTTGAATAACATTTGTAATCAGGATTCGAAGCTGAATCGCGCGATAGTTGGAGTTGTTGCAAAAGAAAGTGCCGTTATGGAGTATGTTGAAATAGGCGGTTATTTCTCATCACTTTTTCAAGCCAAATTGCTTTGGACGTTATTATAGGTTATTTTGGAAAAAAGATAAAGCGATGCAGTTTTTGAGTGATCCTGCTTCATGATTGCAACCACTAACGTTCTGCAGTTGAGGCAACTCGCAATGATGCGAACGCATTCAGTTTGGAATCGCTTTTTCTTCTGAAGGTCCGTGTGATATTGGCTTGAAAAGGTTTCTTCTGGAGATTTCAACCTCGAGGACAATTCTGTTCCTGTCGCTAGACGATCAAGCTCTCACGAGGAATCACTTTTTCAAGTCTAATTGTTCTGGACGTTGTTATTGGCTATTTTTGAAAAAGGTGAAGCGACGCGATTTTCGAGTGATTATGCTTAACGATTTCAATCACCAACATTCTACAGCTGAGGCAGCTCGTAATGATCGTCATGCTAACGCGGCCGTCTAGTCAAAGCCAGAGACTGCGATCCAAAAGATAGCAGCAGATATGTCTCCACTCTGCTGCACTATCAGGGCGTCTGGCCTCAACGATATCGCGAAGAAGAAGCAGAAATGGATTCCCTGTGACATCACTGACGAGCAGCGCCTGGCCGACACACCGCAAAAAAACTGAGCAAAAAGCAGCAAAAATGTGTAAAATATGTTTGAACAGTTGCGAAGGATTCGGCCAGCAGTGGTGAACAAAAGGTGGCCGTCCCGCTCCAGGACAACGCTCAGCTTCATTCTTCGAAAACCACCCATCAGAAATAAACGCAGTCACGCATCGAGGTTCTCCCTCACCCTCCTTATTCTCCAGACCACTCCCCAACTGACTATCACTTTTTATGATTTCTCGATGCAAGCCTGCGACAGCTGTAGTTCTGGAACACCTTGGAACCGCCCTACGAAAGTTCATCGATCCTCATGATCTAGATTTTTGTTGTAGAGTGCAATACACCCTATAGAAACTGTGCTGAACCGAGCGACTTTTATTTTGATGAACGTGGTTATGTATGAGCCGAGTTGTCTCTACCGGGCCAGAAATTTGCGAAAGCCTCATTTGAACAGCACCTGATTTCCAGTGAGCGTGAGCGGGAAGGCGACATAGAGGTCCAATAGGAGAGCGCAGACGTCGCAACACTGTAGCTGGACCGTAATCACGTAGAAACTCACCTCACCGAATGTCCTCCACCCCTGTAATTAAAGTAATAAAGTAATAAAACGCATACCGACTTCAAGTATCTTAGATGCACTAGCATTTCACCCTATAGAGCGAGAAAGCAAGCAAGGAGTGCAGCACCAATCCGACCACAGCAGGAACCAGAATAAGCAGGGATGCTAGGATTCGAAGTCCAGTGGTCGCATCAACGCTCATAGTAACTGAAAACAACTAACGTTGATGGCATTAATATGAGTAAACTGATAGTCGTCGGTTAGAAGTCATCGAGCTCTATAGTTCTTTGCTTGCGAAATCGGACTATGTGTCTGGACCCGGAATAGAGTTGTGTCTTCCCGGGCCCCTACGGTGCGCCGCATCTTCTCGAGGACGGTGAGATCGTAACGGACCTGTCAGTGAAGAGCAAACACTGATTTGATCATGGACTGGCCACCGAAAGTCATTGTACAAGCCGAATAAACATTCAGACCACCCACCGATACCATGCAGAATTAGAATGCGTGGAGCGCATTGATCAACAAAGCCTTCTATCTTCTATCCTATCCGAAATTTTCGAAAATTTAGCACCAGCTATATTAGACGTAAGACGATAGATGCATCAGCAAAGAAAGTTCTTTTAGCACAAATAAAACGTAGGTACTCTAATCTCAGCTACATTACAGAGCACTAGACCTCGATCGGTACCTGCTTCTAAGTACTCCCAAGTAAATGAAAAGTTAAAGCTTGTCAACCACGCTCGTCTAAATTAACATTAGTTTCATGAGAGATGATTAAATGTTATGTGGTATTCCTTATAAAATACACTATTTTTATGTAAAATGGACTCTTGTAAACAAAGTTGATGCTTTTGAAATCAGCGCGAACGCCCGCCAAATCGAAATGACCTTCCTACGCGTTAAGCTATAGAATCTCCGAAATTGTTAGAATAATTTTGTGCTCAAGAAAAATTGGGTATAACTTTCTTTGTCTTTCTTACTTAGCTGCACGAATAAGTATAATAATTTTATTCTAAAAAAATAGGAAAAAGAAAGAAATAAGAAATTAAAACTTGCTTTGAAGCGCGACAAGGCAGCAATCAGTTAGTGCATTAAAAGAAGGGATCGCGCTTTTGGAAACTTCTTCACGATTTTTGTTTAATTTATTTACCGCTTAAAAAAGGATAAGGATAAAGGACGGCGTTATTCAATCCCTTCTGGGATGCGCCAGCGCATTCTACTTCTACGGGATATCGTGGAGGCGATTTGAATGCGTATTTGGCCACACAATGACTTGCGGTGGCCAGCCGATGAACAAGTCAGCGCTTTATCCTTCCCAGACAATCCTGGTACCAATTCACCGACCCCGGAGGGATGGAAGACTTGGTTGGCCTGGGCGCGAAATCCGAACCAGGAACCTGGTATGCACGCGACAGCCAGCGCCTCCACCGACCGCGCTACACGCGCCTACACCGCTTAAATGAGGCGTCAAAATAAGGATATCTCTGCTCATCGCAACTGTTCTAGTTGAATCGTTTAAAAGTGTGGAGCTCAATGCAAACAGAAATAATGCTACAATCGAATAAAAATCGCCACGACATGGAAGAAGGGATGGCGCAATCTCATCATTTGGCGATAAAGTGTTGCCTTCCTGCTCTTTGAAACAGCCTGTAAACCATTTGTTTCTTCGAGAAAATTAGAACTTTATAGCATTTCAAACAAAGAGCAAGTGAACAAAAACTTCAAAGAAAGAAAAAAGACAAATAAAGAAAAACAAAAGAAGAAGAAAACTTTCCTTGAACAGGAAATTACTAGCTCATTGGAGAGTCTCTAGTTTAATGTGGAAGGAGCTCGCCTTGACTTGTAAGATTTTCAACTTGATTTCTAGAGCAGTAGGGCTGTTTGGAAGAATGTTCGTTTGACGCGAAAAGTGTTAAATTCGGCGTGAAAATGTGTATGAATAAATTGCATAGCAGTATGGCAATCTCAGAATCAGACATACAGCAATGTTTCGCTCTTCTTCAGTTTAACCCAAACTTTAGAGAGGAAATTAAGAAGCAATAGAGAGGAAAAATGTTATAACAACCCACTTATGGCAGGGTTTAGCGGGGGCGATCTCCCAACTGTGAGCGAGGTTGGAAAAGTTGGACTTGGGTCTCGTCGCAGGCCTAATGGAGAATGTTCTCAGACGCGGTCATGAGATGGCGACTTGCTGAGGTGATTTGTGCTGTGAGAACTCTCGCACTGTGGTGTCGTGGGAAATTCCTCATTTCGAAGACCACTAACCACAAGGCACGAGACAGATCTGCAGTCAGCTATGGAGAAGCAGCACATCTCGACGGTCTCTTAAGCATATTCCTCGACACTGGGAACGTTGCTCTATCCATGCAAAACACAAAATGTGAAAATAGCTCAGCCAGCCGATGCCTCGCAGCTGACGCGCATGTAGTTGTAGCAGGCAAGGGTACGAACAAAGCTTCAAGCATGTGTTGAAAACATTTCTCATTGGCACATGAAGAATAGTCAATTGCCCGGTAATCAATTTCTATCTATAATTTTATTATTTTTTTTCAGATATTTCATACTATCTATAATTTTTCGGGTCCAAAATCACTTATGAAGGGTACGGTGAAACTGAAAGGGCAGGTTGGCCGCTTACTAGAGTGCGCCATGCATTCCACCTCAATTGGTAATGTTCATCGTGGAGGCAAGACTATCTTGAAATTTCAATTTACTCACCCAGTGAGTGAACACAATATTTAAATTTATCTAAGTTTAGCAATTTTAGTAAATGAACTTTTTTGTGTCCAATTATTTATCGCCTGCTTATTTCTTGGATATCTCTTATTTACTTAATTTTCTCAATGACTTTATTTTCGTCCTACATAAGCTGCCCCTCCTATCCGAAAAAGCTTCATGCCATTCCTTTCTGTTTCCTTTTCTTAGTGGAAATTAGCTATTTTAATTTTGTTTACATAGCCAGTTTTACGCGTATGTTGTTTTCTTTCCACTTGGCTGAGTATTGTTATTGGAAAGCACAATAAACAATGAACAAACGAAAAACAATAAAAATTTTAAAAAATAAAAATCTATTTTTTGTCGAGGAAAACAGAGGTTTGAGACTTGTCTCAAGGAGCAGGAAGGCGACTACCTTTAGTACCAAAAGAAGATATTGTGCTATGCCTTCCTGCAGGATGTCACAATTTCTATCCAACCGATAGCAAAATTTTAGTTTGCATGGAATTTCACACCTGTAAACGATGCAACAATATTGTAAGAAGCACAACAAGCATGAAACACAATCATTAGAACAGAAGGACAGTAACAATGGCTACTAACCAAGCTAAAAGCTGGGTAACAAACTCGTAATATAACACCCTAATGAAGAGAGAAAGAAAAAAGGCAAGATCCCATCCTCAATTTGATGCTTTAAATAAGCATTAGTTGCACTATCAATTAAACAAAAATCGTGGCGAGCTTCACGAGTGCACGGCGCGATCACATCATTTAACACCGAATGCTTTCGGCCTTTTGCCTTCCATACCAAAATTTAATTTATTATTTTTTATTATTTAACTTTGTGAAATCATTAGCCCTTTCGGGAAGCTGAACTAAAAGAAAGAAAGCAATGTCAGATTTTTCTTGAACGAAATTATTTCTAACCATCTTGGAGAGTCCGTAGTTATCCCGCTAAGAAGCTCGTTTTGGATTGAAAGACGCTCACTTTAATTTAAGGGGTACAAGTTTGTATAGAAGTGTGTCCAATTTGATTTGAAGTTAGACATGAAACGTGTCCAACTTTAATGGGAAAGTGTTTAATTTGGGCTGAAAATGGTAAAACGGAAGACAACACGACCCACTGTGTCTCCAGCCAAGGAAGGTAAAAGGTTTAATGGTAAACCAACTGGGAATTCAATTAAACTTTGACTATTCTGTTATGTGTTGTTGTGTCCCATTAGTTAAGTGTTGTTGTTGTGTTGGTGTGTGTTGTGTTGTGTTGTTGTTGTGTATGAATGAGCTCATAGGCTAAACGATTTTCTTGACACATTCTCATTGAGATCTCTATATCCTGAATTGTTAGGGCTTCATCACTTGAAGTTCCATAGCAGCTCCAAGAAAACAGAAACGCTCAAAATGAACCCAATCTATATGGTGCGCAAAAATTACCCGCACAGTCTACGACGCAGTCCACAACTACTAACAGAACCGGATTCCGAGCTCCATATTTGAATATGTTATTCACTTATGCCATATGCAAATGCATTCCAAGTTTGAGATCATGAATGCTTACAGAGCGGTAATGGAAAAGTGAATTCCGAAACAATCGGCCGTCATCCGCTTGCACATTTCTGGTCGCAGCGCTGTTTTTATCGCTAATGTTCTCAATGTTCCTCGAAGAACGGTGTATGATGGCATAAAACAATACAAGGAGCTTGGGAATTTATCAGACAGGACTAGGCGAGGTAGGAAATTGACTGCTATCACCCCGGAAACAATAAAAAAGATTTGCGAGCGGATTCGTCGTAATCCTCGCCGTTCGATGCGAAAAATGGCTCAATAACTCAATATTTCTGCAAGCAGTGTTAGAACCATCATCAGGAACAAGCTTAAGATGTATCCATACCGTATTCAACGTGTTCATCTGCTAACTGAGAGAATGAAAGCTCAGCGACTACGAAGATGCAAGAACTTGCTGAAGCTGTTCGCGAATGGCACGCACCGCGTGATCGTTTTTCTGATCAGAAAGTCTTCACTCTGAAACCCAGGGGGACGAGCGTTCTACCCCTCGTTTTCCTGGCCCGCCCACCCCCAACCTCCTGGGCTTGCTCGAGAGTCCAGTGGCTGCCTTACGAGATAATGGAGATGCAGACATTTGCCACGCCTCTGTTTAAAGGGAGGGGGTAGGACTCCACTCCCCCTGAAACCCACAATGAATCGACAAAACGATCACATTCTCTCACAAGATGTTGGAGCTGCCATCCGCGACGAGAAACTGGTCGGTGGATCGGCATACAGCGCTTCAGTTATGATTTGGGGTGCGATTACTCAAACGGCAAGCTCCCATTAGTTTTTGTCGAATCCGGCGTGAAAATTAACAAGGACGAGTACCAGAAAACGATTTTGGAGGACGCGTTGAAACCCTGGGCCGATGCACACTTCGGCTATGACAGATGGTGCTGCCAGCAGGACTCTGCGCCTGCACGAAGACAACGCAGAAGTGGTGTAAACGTGAGCTTCCGGATTTTATTGCGCACGAAGGCTCGCCTTCGAATTCACCGGATTCGAATCCTCTCGATTTCTCTGTCTGGTCAGTTATTGAGAGCAAAGTTTGCTGTACTAGACACGCAACTTTTTTTTCTCTGAAAGCTTCCCTGACTGAAGCATGAAACGAAATGAGCGAAGACTACCTCCGTGCCACGTGTGATGCGTTCGTTACTCGTTTGAGGACTTGTATTTATAGGAAAAGCGGCCACTTCAAATGACTTTTGTTATGGCTGGACGATCACAGTGGTGATCGTGTGTAGCGCGCCCGTAGCCGGCTAGTAGAAAGCCGATGATCACCCACGTAGGCGCGGTGGTAATCCGCCAAGGCAGGTCAAAGTAACGACCGGCGGGAAAACGGGGCGCATATAAGGCCGCTGCCGAGACCCTCAGGGGTCGTCGTCGCAGGTCGCCGACGAGGGTCACCGAGGGCCAAGGAGTTCCAGCCGCCAGCCAGCCTACCTCCCGTCGTCTCCAGCCGTCGTCGCCGTTGTCGACTGTATTCTACAAAAAAACTGTATTATTCTCTGCTGCCTCGTCACGCGGAAGTGAGGCTCTCTGTTAATACAGAGAGCAGTGAAAGAGACCTCAGAGGTCTAGTAGCAGTAGGAAGAGACCCCAGAGGTCTAGTGAAGATTGTATCCTCAGGGATACAACAGTGGCGATCAGGTGTGCCACTTTCTGCTACAGGAGCGGAAGTGAGGAAAGGACGCCTGAGCAAGACTTCGAGCAAGTCTGAGGCTCTGAGAAAGAAGCCTAAAGAGAAGTACTGGGTTGATCTAAGATGGATCCCCACCTAGTCATGTCCATGTTCAAGGAGCTCATGGAGGAGCAAAGAAAAATTGCTGAGAAGCAGCAAAAGGACATGTTGGACATGGTGCTCAGGCACGTGAGAGAAGCAGATGTGTTGAGCACAACTGGTGAAGCCATGTCGGTGCCAAATGCAATGGCTGCATTGAGTAATCGGATCGACAGGTTCGTGTTCGATCCTGATGTGGATTCATGCTTCTCGAAGTGGTACTTAAGGTACAGAGCAGTGTTTGTAGAGGATGGAAAGCAGCTAGAGAGTGCGAGAGTGAGGCTTCTCTGTGAGAAACTTGATGCTGCATCCTTCGAGAAGTACCAGAGGCAGGTTTTGCCTAAAGAAGTCTCGGAAATCGGTTTCGAGGAAACCGTGAACACGCTGAAACAGCTGTTTGATGTGAAGACTTCAGAGTTCAAGACCAGATACCAGTGTTTGAAGCTGGAAAAGAAAGAGTGTGAGGATTACCTCACGTATACTGGTCGTGTGAACGAAATGTGTGAGAAAGCGAAAATCCATGAGCTGGATTCGGACGGAATTAAGTGCCTTCTATGGATTTTTGGACTGAAGTCTCCAATGGAAGCCGAGATAAGGCAGAGACTCATTGCAGTCTTAGACAGGGAGTACAAGGCTGAAAGGAAAATGTCCCTGCAGGAGTTGCATATGGAGTGTGAGAACTTCTTGAGTCTAAAGAGGGACAGTGAAACAATCGCTGGCAATGTGAAGGCTGTTGATATGGTAGCCAAGGAAGAGAAGAAAGCAATTCAGTGTTGGAATTGCGAAGGAAACCACTACGCCAGGGCATGTAAAGCGAAGTTGTGGTTCTGCAAGAACTGCAAGAAGACAGGGCACAAGGAGAAATTCTGCGATGTCGCGCAGCTGCGAAAAGATGCCGAGCTGAAGAGAACGGGACGGAGAAGCCGTCGTGGTAGCGACAATAGTAAAGCAGTAAAGCAGAATTCAGGACGACACGTGCGCACAGTCAAGATTTCGAGTGCGGCAGCTAGAGTGAATTCCACACGCGTGTATGTGGAAGCAGTCGTCATCGGTCACCCTGTAGAGTTCTTGCTCGACACTGGTTCGGATATAACGTTGATAAATGAGGGTGTTTGGAGAAAGATGGGCACTCCAACGCTCGAGAAGACGAACCTAGTGGTGAAGAATGCCAGTGGAACTCCAATGACGATTCGGGGAAAGCTGAGATGCGAGTTCGAGATTAAAGGTGCGGTATCAGAAGGATACGCCTATGTGACACCTTACAACTCGCTAATGGGCCTCGAGTGGATTGAGAAGAATGAAGAAATGTCACATCATATGAGGATGATGGTGACAGAGGTGAAGTTGGAGGATAGTGCGAACCTTGGAGAGGAGTTGAAGAAGACCTATCCAGAAGTGTTTGAGGAAGGTCTAGGACACTGCACAAAGGAGAAAGCTGAGCTTCAGCTTGTTGATGGTACGCGTCCAGTGTTCCGAAGTTGCAGACCAGTCGCACACGCTGCTGTTGAAGCTGTTGATAAGGAACTTGACAGGCTTGTGGAAATGGGTGTGATTACACCAGTGAGCCACCGTGAGTGGGCTGCACCTATAGTGTGTGTGAAAAAGCAGAATGGGAAGTTGAGAGTATGCGCAGACTTCTCAACTGGTCTGAACAAAGCGCTGCAGTCGTTTGATTATCCCTTGCCGGTGCCAGAGGATATATTCGCGTCCTTGAATGGCGGGACCGTGTTTTCACAGATCGACCTGTCAGATGCCTACTTGCAGGTGGAGTTGTCGGAAGAGGCGAAAAAGAAGGTCGTGATAAACACGCACAGAGGATTGTTTCAGTACAATCGGTTACCGTTTGGGATAAAGACTGCACCTGGAATTTTCCAGCAGATAATGAACAAGATGGTCTCTGGTTTGAGAGGTGTGACGTCATACCTGGATGACATCTTGGTCTGTGGAAGAACGGTACAGGAACACAAAGAAAACCTGCTAGCGTTGTTTGAGAGAATCGCTGAGTACGGTTTTAAGGTTCGATTGGAGAAATGTGCATTCTCGAAGCCAGAGATTCGGTACCTTGGTTTTATAGTAGACAAGGATGGCAGAAGACCGAATCCGGAGAAGATCCAAGCAATGAAGAGTATGGGTGAGCCAAAGAATGTTGCTCAACTGAGAGCATTTCTCGGCATGGTAACGTACTACTCATCGTTTATGCCAACGATCAAAGAGCTTCGAGGACCGTTAGATGCTTTGATGAAGAAAGATGTGAAGTGGGAATGGAAGTCCCAGCAAGCCAAGGCATTCGAAAAGTTGAAGGCAGCATTGCATAGTGAGATGAATTTGGCTCACTATGATCCCAAGCAGAAGATAGTAGTTGCAGCTGATGCGTGCGACTATGGTATCGGATGCGTTATTTCGCATAGATACCCAGACGGTTCAGAAAAGCCAATAGCACATGCTTCAAGGTCGCTGTCGAGCGCAGAGAAGAACTATTCCCAGATTGAGAAGGAAGCGCTGGGACTAGTATTTGCAGTGAAGAAGTTCCACAAGTATGTGTATGGCAGGAAGTTCTTGTTGCTGACAGATCATAAACCGTTGTTAGCCAACTTTGGTGACAAGAAAGGAGTTCCAGTGTACTCCGCTAATCGTCTCATGAGGTGGGCTACGATACTGCTTGGTTATGACTTTGACATTGAATATGTCAACACAATGAAGTTTGGACAGGCAGATGGCTTGTCAAGGTTGATGCAGACACATCGAGCTGCTGACGAAGACGTGGTGATCGCAGCTGTTGAAGGAGATGTGAGTTCAGTGCTGCAAGAATGCATCAGAAAGCTGCCAGTGACTCATGAAGATGTTGAGTCGTGTACGGAGCGAGATCCGTTGTTGAGAAAGATTATGGCATGTGTGAAAAGTGGAAGATGGCCAAAGGTGGACCCTAAGTTGGCACCTTTTCACAACAGAAGAGAGACATTGTCCGTGGTTGGGAAGTGTCTCATGACAGGAGAAAGAGTGGTGATTCCTTCGAAGTTGCAAGGAGACATTTTGAAGGAACTGCACGTTGGTCATCCTGGGATCGTGCGAATGAAAAAGTTGGCCCGAAGTTATGTGTACTGGCCCAAGGTTGACAAGGACTGTGAAGACGTGGTACGCAAGTGTAGTAAGTGTCAGGAAAGTGCAAAGAATCCTGTGAAGGTACCACTAGAGACATGGCCAGCGCCTACCCGTGTTTGGCAGAGACTTCATATAGATTTTGCTGGACCAATTCATGGTTCCTACTACATGGTGGTGGTAGACGCGTTCAGCAAATGGCCAGAAATGTTCGAGATGGCAAATATCTCTGCAGGACAAACCGTGAAGGCCATGAAAAATCGTTTGCGAGGTATGGATTGCCGCAAACAATAGTTAGTGATAATGGCACACAGTTCGTGTCGGAACAGTTTAAAAGGATGTGCGAGGAAGGAGGAATTGAGCTCATCAAGACTGCCCCCTATCACCCCCAGTCTAATGGACAGGCGGAGCGCTTTGTTGATACGCTTAAGCGAGGTATCAAAAAGCTTAAAGGGGAGGAGAGACCAACAGAAGAGACGCTCAACGTGGTGCTTCAAGCGTACAGATCTACGCCAAACGCGTGCCTGAATGACAGAACTCCGGCGGAAGTGTTTCTGGGGAGGAAGCTAAGGACGCGTTTAAGCTTGCTGATTCCGATGGAAGAGGAATCAGAAGACCCGCTCGCGAAGGAAAGACGAGCTAAGATGAAACGGCAGTTCGACAAGAGGCATGGTGTGCTGCCCAAAGAGTTCGCTGTAGGCGATCACGTATACGTACAGAGATGGAAGGCACCACGATTTGTATGGACGAAAGGCAAGGTAGTGAAACGCCTTGGTGCCGTCAACAATGAGGTCGAAGTTGACGGAAGAGCGATTCGCAAGCACGCGAATCAGATGCGACGTTGCGCCGATGAGCAAACTTGTCAGGAGGAAAGCTCTGCGCTCAAAACGTTGCTCGATGTTCTTGAATTGGACGACGCATGGAGGACGGAACCTGCTTGCTCAACGACCGCGGGTTCAACCAATCAACGACGCGATGCGGACAGAGAACAACCACTACAACTACGACGTTCTACAAGGACCAGAAGACCAGTCCGACGCTATGGAGTAGACGACTTTTCTTAGTTAATTGTTGACTGTTGTAGTTTTCATAGAATTTCAATTGTTGACTGTTGTAGTTTTCATATTCGTTTGTTAATTAAGTTCTCGTAAAGTAGTAGAAAAATATTTCGCTGTAATTATTTTCCTACTAGGGGAGGTGTTATGGCTGGACGATCACAGTGGTGATCGTGTGTAGCGCACCCGTAGCCGGCTAGTAGAAAGCCGATGACCACCCACGTAGGCGCGGTGGTAATCCGCCAAGGCAGGTCAAAGTAACGACCGGCGGGAAAACGGGGCGCATATAAGGCCGCTGCCGAGACCCTCAGGGGTCGTCGTCGCAGGTCGCCGACGAGGGTCACCGAGGGCCAAGGAGTTCCAGCCGCCAGCCAGCCTACCTCCCGTCGTCTCCAGCCGTCGTCGCCGTTGTCGACTGTATTCTACTAATAAAACTGTATTATTCTCTGCTGCCTCGTCACGCGGAAGTGAGGCTCTCTGTTAATACAGAGAGCAGTGAAAGAGACCCCAGAGGTCTAGTGAAGATTGTATCCTCAGGGATACAACAACTTTAATATGTTTTTCTTTGTAATGGAATAAGGAAATTATGTGTTAAGTTTTGTTGTCAAATCCGCATTTGTGTGGAAGTTACACTGTGATATCTGTGTGCGTGTAATTTTTGCGCACCTTTTATAGCGTCTGTTGCAGGTCTAACAAGGAAAGGTTCCCAACTCAAGGTGAGCTTTTGCGATGCTATTTTGACAAGATGTAGGGCCCTATGAACGGAGTCCAGATCTACAGCTAATTTTTGCTGAACGCTTTTTTAAAGACCTGAAATGGATGTCTGAAAGCGTGCGCGCAAAAAAAACCTCTGCGACACCCCATGAGATGTGCCTCGGTGGCGCAATTGGTGATAGTTCCACCTAATGGAAACACGCCGGTGGGGTTTGAGTTCGAGTCTGCGTACTGCCGATATTTTTGCACATATTAGTTTGCTATTATTCCGTTTTCTCATGTTAACAGGAGTAAATTTTAGACCATCAGTACTTAGAAAAAATCAGAGCAGTCTATTTGCCCCTTCATATGTGCTAGTTTTTCAACAGTTCATATCATTTCCCTGGAAATAAAAAGTCCTGTTTCTTTTAGTTAACAGCTATGGTACAAATCTATGAAACAAGTAAAAGACAAGCGCTTGTCACACCAACACCATCCTAAACAAAAGCCAGTGAGGAACAGTCTTCTCCCTGCTTTTCCCTGACAAGGAATGACCACTTCTTCTTCGTTGAACGCGTGGTCTGTGGGTGTAGTGAAGGGTGCTATGTGAACATCGACGTGTCCACCTGCCACCTAAGCGTATGATCGGCAAGACAGAAACACCGGAGCGAAAGAGAGAAGCATCCATCCTCTGTCCCACGTTAGAAAATAAGGGCCTGCTGCACCTTTACGAACGATAACCACTCTACAATCAGTGCTGTGAGAAATCACAAGAAAATGCCCTTTAAGGACTGGTTCTTCCAAAGCGTGCTTGCTGTCAAAGAGATTTCTCTAACGACGATTGTTCACTGTGGTCCTCCTCCTGACAGTCATCGCCCGGTGTCCAGTCGACATGCACCTCCTCATTGAAACGCACCTATGAAACCAAGTGATACATGTAGAAAGGTCCCATTCTCATTATACTTCCTCTAACCTGAACTCTCTTTTCTTCCTGACAATCGATATCTCCATATATGGCGTCCAGGAGGAGTCCTTTTATGGCATCCGCAACCGTAATGTATCTCCATGTCGGAGAAGTGAATTCGGGTGTGAAAGTGGAAAGTAGTTGGACGACAAAATTCCACGTGAGAACAACATTTTTAGCACACTTATGTATGTACCGATATGGCCCGGGTCCATAATATTGAACAGTAAGATACGCGTATTTGTGTGCAGTTACGGCATTATTGGTAATATGGTATGATATGGTGGTGGTGCAGATAGGTATTGTTGAAAAACAAGCATTTATGAAGGCGCAAATGGAAAGCCTTTCTGATTTGTAAGCATTGATGGTCTAAAATGGACTCCTGTGATCATGAGAAAGCGAAATAACAAGAAATTAACATGTGCAAAAATACCGACATACGGACTCGAACTCAAAACCACGCCGGGTGCTTCTATGAGGCGGCACTCTTACCAACTGCGCCGCTAGGCACATCTGATGGGGTGACATAGAGATTGACGATTGTTGGTACACGTTTCCACACATCTTTTTCCAGCCTTTAAAAAACGTTCAGCAAAACTGTGGTTCTGCACTCCGTTCACAGGGTCCTGCATGTCAAAATAGCGTCGCAAAAGCTCAACTTGAGTTGGGAACCTTTCCTTGTAAGTGTTATTGGCCAGCTTCCATGCTGCTGCCTTAGAGTATCTGCTCTCTCGCCTAAATCTACCGAACCAGCGATGAGTTTTTTTGGGGGAAATGGACAAGGCACACCGTATACAGGCGGTCATTGCGGGACCATGCGAACTTTAGGGCTCCAGCGTACTGACCCATAAAAAGAGGCGAAGCAGTGACAGCGATGTCAGTCAAGGATATTAATGTCGTTATCACTTCTGAGCAGAATAGAGCTATACGGGGTTTAGTACGCATACGAAGAACCAATAAGCCTGCTGGACATTGACCTGAATAACTAAGGTTAAATGAGTTGGAAGTTAAAGTTAAAGCAGGAAGAAAACAGTTGAACAAAGAACAGACGTTGATATCAGGCAATTAGCCTCCAATAAAATAGCTCATAAAATGTCTGGCTATGTTCTGCCTCATACGAATAATACTTCAGCAAGGATACCTCCCGACTACAATTCTAGGTTTCACGTCACATTCAGTTTCAAGGAATTACGTATGTGCAGGAGAGGAAATTTAAAAAGCATTCTTGGGCTTTCTAAGTCCAAGGTGTTGCTTAATGGTTTCAATGAAGAGGAGTCAACAACTGCGAGTTTTCATGCAGTTCGAAAACAATGTTGCACTGCCACAAAGTCCATGGGCCAAAACTATTAAGGCATAAATTCTATAAAAAAAATCGTGGCATTTTAAAATCACGGCGTTGAAGCAATATATAGCACTTGCCACACTCACTGTAGCGGGCTACACAAGATATAAATAAATAGCTTCCATTGCAAAGCATAGTCAACACATCAAACTGCTGCCATAGTCCTTAAAAACACAAAAAGCATGACAGTACCGACCTTCATTACCTGTTATCTGTCATTCACTCATTTGCCAGTCTTGGAATTTGTGTCGAAGGCTTGATGCTCCAATGATTCCGCAACGACCACCTACATGGAAAATCCGTACAATTTTTGAGGGAACGTCGTCGCTGTTTTGGAAGGTTTAGTGATCTGTTGTGGGACGCTTATAAGTTGTCAAGGCTTTCAAGCTCTCATTCACATTACCTACCACCACTGCTCAACGTATTCTTGAGCTAATTATAACAACAACAAAAAACTGTTACGAAGTTGTTAGTGTTTTACTTTGTGCCGTTCGAGGTTGTTATGGTGGACCTTTATTGCCAGGCCTAACGTTTCGATGCTTCCGCCTTCCTCAGAGGCCTGAACGTGGTGCAAATATTAGATATGCGATTTACCCCATCAAGAGCTAGCCCAACTCGAGCGGTTTCGCTTCCTTAGAGAAACCATCCATGAAAGCCCACTCAAAGAGGGATAAACTTACGTTAGATCCACCAAAGGAGCCGCAGCTCCCTGTTAGTACGACTGGGCGAATGAGACTTACTGTGCAGCGACGGATAGAACGGATAACGACATGCACGTGCGCCCTTTCCATTCTACAGCTCACGTTTTGGCACAAAAGGCAGAAAGTCATTCGTAATTGACGGGCGTTCCTGACGGTCGTTCATGCCAGGGTTTCTTGCAAAAATCCAGAACGCCTCCAATGCTTTCCTTGCCGATATTTCTGTTTTTACCGCCAACACCTTGCACCTAATCTCAAAGTCGCTACCGTTATGCTCCTCAGCTCTATGCTTTCCGAGAGGTGTTCTGATGTTACCACGTTGTTTACTACTGTGTCAGGTGTTCCTTAACTCGAATGGCTAGTTTTCTCCCTGTTTTCCCCATATATGTGCAGTTACGTGTCTGACACTCAATCTGATAGACCCCTCCCTCCCGAGAACAATCTCCGATCTTGCCCTATGGACATATAACACAACTATCTGATAAGCACTGGTTTTCGTAGAGTCTATTCCTGACCAGTTGACGTTTAAGTGTCGTTTGGTATGTTGACTAAAACGACATCATTCTGCAACTGGGCTCGAACTATGCTCTTTTGAATCGCAGCAGTAACTTTATCAGATATGAAAGGTATACATAAGGGTATCCTGTTATCTCGTGGTCCATTTTGTCCGCGGGAAGCACGAACTCGGCGTCCATACCGTGGCGATACCTAGCCATTTTTCACGGCTATATTCGAAGCCATTCGCAGTGACTCTTGTCGCTCCTCTTCACCTGTACATATCTGTGAGGCGGTATGAAACATGTTTCTGACGACGCTACGCTTTAAGCTTGTCGGATGCGCAGAGGTAGCGTGAATCAAGATGTTCTTCGAACTTGGCTTTCGGTACCACTTTGCGCCAAACACGCCGTTGGAAACTTTTATCTGTGTATTAAGGTATGGAAGCCAGCCATTCTTTGGAGTTTCCCTTGTAAACCTAATGTACGCAGACTGTTGATTCAGTAAACAAAAACACTCGTCCATTTCAGACTGTGTTGAAGTCACAATGCAACAATCCTCTATATACCTGCAGTACATTATTGGTGCTCGCGCAAGCACTGGTTCCTCTACTTTGCTCATAAAGCAGATGGCAAGTACGGGAGCTAACCGCTGTCCCATAGCCAGTCCTCTGACTTGTGAATAGTACATACCTGACCTTTTAAAGATGTTGCAAGATAGGCATTCCTTCGTCAAGGTCATGATGTGCGCTTTAATAAGTCCAAATGTGTTAATACTATTAATGTGCTTATCCAGCATTTCTGATAATGCTTGCAAGGCTTGATCGTTTTGGATGTTGTATAAAGCGATGCCACATCAAAATAATCCACTACGCAGTGACTTGTAATGTTAGAGGTGCGTAGCTTTTCGAGGAATGCTTGCGTATTAGTCAGGTGAGAAGGGACCATGGGCAAGAGCTGGTTTACAATTTTGCTTAGGAACCACGATATTCTATCGGTTGGTCCACCCACACAGCTAATGATGGGACGAATCTTAAAAATTTCCGGCGACGTGGATAGCATATCAGCAGGAGACAGTTTATGAGTCTTTACAAGGCTGTAGAAAACTGGGCAGCAAGGGCTATCCAGCTTTAGTCTACTGATCAGCTTTCTATCTATGCCCGCAGATCTTCCAATAATAATCCAAATACGATTCAGCCGTCTGCACTGCTAAAGAAATTCGCTCTCATAGGTTCGGTTGTATAAGGATTCGTCTTGTAGGTGGAGTTGCGTTATTGCACGGTCAAGTGACTGAGGGATAACGACGAACTCCCCATCTTTATTGCTAACGGAGATACGTATAGTACCATTTGATCTCAGCTCGCGCAATTCCTTGAACCCCTCCCACTGGGAAACAATTAGATTACTGTTTCGTTGTGTAGTATGACGGCTTAGAATTGCAAACACAGTGGATGACAAAATTCTGAACCTAACATCTGCCTCGGGTGTGGGTTGAGGTTCACTATAGAATGAGCGCGGAAACGGTACGCTTGGTAGGAGGCTCCGGCTTTCACTTGAGGTGGTTTCGATCTGCACGCTACTCCTGTTTCTAATGCGTAGTAGATCTCGTAGCATATGCAAAGCTCCCGCAACCTTACGACAGTCAGAGCATTGATGTTACGTGCAAGTGAAAAAGATGGCCCGAGATTTAACAAGATATGCGCTTACTGGACAGCGTTTTAGTCAACATACCAAACGACACTATTAAACGTCAACTGGTTAGGAATAGACTCTGCGAAAACCTTGTGTATCAGGTACTTGTGTTATATGTCCATACGGCAAGATAGGAGATTGTTCTCGGGAGGGAGGGGTCTATTAGATTGAGAGTCAGACATGTAACTGCACATATATAGGGGAAACAGGGAGAAAACTAGCCATTCGAGTTAAAGAACACCTGACTAGTAAACAACGTGGTAACATCAGAACACCTCTCGAAAAGCATAGAGCTGAGGAGCATAACGGTAGCGACTTTGAGATTAGGTGCAAGGTGTTGGCGGTAGAAACAGAAATATCGGCAAGGAAAGCATTGGAGGCGTTCTGGATTTTTGCAAGAAAACCTGGCATGAACGACCGTCAGGAACGCCCGTCAATTACGAATGACTTTCTGCCTTTTGTGCCAAAACGCGAGCTGTAGAATGGAAAGGGCGCACGTGCATGTCGTTATCCGTTCTATCCGTCGCTGCACAGTAAGTCTCATTCGCCCAGTCGTACTAACAGGGAGCTGCGGCTCCTTTGGTGGATCTAACGTAAGTTTATCCCTCTTTGAGTGGGCTTTCATGGATGGTTTCTCTAAGGAAGCGAAACCGCTCGAGTTGGGCTAGCTCTTGATGGGGTAAATCGCATATCTAATATTTGCACCACGTTCAGGCCTCTGAGGAAGACGGAAGCGTCGAAATGTTAGGCCTGGCAATAAAGGTCCACCATAACAACCTCGAACGGCACAAACTAAAACACTAACAACTATCTACAATGTCGAGGTTTTATGACGAGAGAAGCTGGAGAATTACTGTTACGAAGATTTCCTCAATGCTCTTGGACGGTAGAAACTTCTTACAAGTGGAAAGATTATGAGAACGTATAATAGTGACAAAATTGTCTAATGGGTGGTCCAATGGGGCTCCATGTACTCAGTGTATTCATGTAGGTAGTATAACATATCGCGAAACGCGATTTTGTATTGTCTCAATAAAAACATGCGATTTCAACACAGGGAGCGACTGCTGAGAGGCTGCGAGCGCCGTTCCGTTGACCCGCTGATCGCGCGCAACCGGGATTTGAACTACCCATCGAATATTGACGCCCAGTTCTAGAACGTTCCTCAAGCACATAAAAAGGCAGTTCAGAGCGCGGGAACAGTCACTCGTCGTCTATTACTATCCCCTGCCGTCCCCTTCCGCACTCCGCCGATTGCTGCCGTCCTCCATCGGTCTCCGGGCATCCGTTCATCCTAAGGGAAGCCCCTTCAGCGAGATAAGACGAATTTGCGACTTCGTTCATAGGGCCTTGGATGCGACAACCGCGGGTGCGATGGCGCAAAAACCTCAGCAGGCGCTCCATGACCTAAAATCTTCACCGCTGTCATTCTTGCTAGTTATCCTAGGGCCGTGTGAGGTAGTTGCCTGATTGTGCCCTTAGTTCTTGATGAGTCTCAGTTCACCCTTTACGCATCCGTAGAGTGTAATTCGCCATTTCGTGTCGTATTTTTGTTAACATTTAATTGTTTGTTTGGGTTTAATTACCCAAGTTTGAGGTTCTGGTGTGCCTTAATAAACGATTGTTGCTCGAGACGCCTCTCTTAGAAGACCCGCGTAGCGTGGGAGCGTTTTTATAACAGAAGAAAAATTAATTTCTTAATTAACTAAAATCTTCACATAAAAATTAGTTTCCCGGAGCACGCTGTTTGCTGTTTTGTTGTTTATTTATGCAGCATTTTCTATGCAAAGCGCTTAGATGAAGCGATTGGATGGATAGAAAAAATAGAGGACGGCGTTGATGAACCCTTCTGAGGTGCATCATGCATTCTACTTTTAATAATGTCGCGCAGGCAATTTGAATGCGTATTTGGCCTAAGTTGTGGTCGGCCGATAGGTGGTCAGTGTTTTATTTTTCCGTTAAGGCGCTGATTGGATACTGCTTCATCTGACTGCATCGCTTGGCACAGACGTAATCAAGATGCCTAATATATCAATATAACATAGAGAAAAGGGTTTAGTGTGTCTTTATTGCACATAAAATATTGTCTTTATTGCACATATATTGTCACATAATTCTGCAGGGAAAGGCAACGACAACAGCTAAAAACGAAATTCTATTTCAGAGCATGGCTGCGCATCGAAAATTCAAATCTGTGGATACTATAAATAACATTGATTAAATAGCAAGGGTTATGACGCGGTAGATTTGGGTACTTTCGTCGCCGACAGCGAAACGACATGAATGGAAGACTGATATGGTAATGGGACCGACTGGATGAGCTGCTTTTGAACTTCCGTATTAAATGCAAATAGTACAACAGGAGTGACCAGGTTGTTGGCAACAATAATCAGATTTAGCAGAATGTTGAGGTAGAACTGCCCGTAGCCCCGCACTCCTAGGAATGGCACCGTGATGAAGGCAGCAACTTCGATGATTATCAGGACTCCGATCATCACCGTCTGAAACTAAATACGTAAAGTTTTAAAGAAAAAGTATATAACATGTGTTCTTATAATGTTTCAGTAGATAAATTCTGTGATATGCATTTCCTACCGCCTGTAGTAGAGTTGGTAGGGTGCCGGCTGTCGTTTGCATCAGGGGTTTGTGCATAGCGATCAAATTTCACCGGATTTACTGCCACTTTTGGTTTTTTAGCGCTCTTTCCCACATGTCTCGTTTCCTTAGTTCAAATATACGATTCAGGCTATTCCCTTGCCAGTTGCTCAATGGTGGTCGTATAGCTGAGTGGTCAAATAGTGTTGGTGGAACAACGGTGAGATGTGTACCTTGGAGGGTACTTCTTAACATCGGTGGAAACTAACTACAAAACGCTTTGATTATAATTATAAAATCTTCATCAGCGTATTCACTTCTGGAGTAGGTGAGTTGAACATTTTCAAGGCAAGTTATAGTAGAACAGTAGTAAATTTCATCGTATGTAGTATTTTTTCCTAATACACAAACACACTCAGATCTTTCTGGAGAGTGTCGAGTTTAATCAAAGAGGCGTTTGCTCTTATTTGAAAGCTGCTCAGCTTGACGTCAACAGACCCGGCCTGCTTCGCCGAAGTTGGCGTTAAATCAATCCACCATCAATTAAATAGTCATCGCTGACAAGTACGCGATGCATACCATTTCTGGAGTATTAGAATTACCTGTATTAGATATTTGATTTCTTGGCTTCCTCCATTTGCTTCGTGCGTCGTACCACTGTAGAAAGAAACTTTGAGCTTCGCATAAATAACGACGTACATGATGATCATGCAGCTCGGTATTGTATACGACTGATAGTTCATGAACTAAAAGAATACATCACACAAGTCAGAGCACAAAGGTTTCATAATAGTATATCTACAACAGAGAACGTCGTTGACCAGTTGGGATGGCCGGAGAACACGTTCGCTAGAAGACGGTTTATTTTCGGCTACTCTGGGCCAGGACAGACGTCGTATGAATGACGCGCTACTGGGACTCGCCTTATATAGCCGACGGGTTTCAGAAGCGCGGGAAGGTCAACGAAATACAACACACAACTGGCTCCAGACAATCAATGCTAGGCATGGGACATCACCAGTACAACACCTTTTACACAGAACTGAAAATGATCACTCCTCAACACAATGACCTAAAAAGAGTTTGTGTTATACAATTCAGAACCACACCTGGTTTCTCAAACAATATTGACTCATCATCAAAGTAAGAGCAAACATTAGCACAAAAACAAATGATGTGGGTTCATCTTCCGCTCGGTTCCGTAATACAATCTTTTTTGGACTCTTTTTTTAAAGGAAACTAAACCCAAAACGCGGAAATGTGAATAATACATGCTCCGATATGTGTCTAGAGCTCCAAAAGGATATCAATAACTGCTTTTTAGTTGCACTAAATTTAGGAGAGCAAAATGTTTCACTGCTTGACGCTTATTCCTTTCGGAACATGATACATAATGAAGCGTGCTTTATAGCACTAGTGTATCATTCCCTAAGCCACGGTTACCACAGCGAAATATAATAAAGCACATTCAAAGCCTTGCCCTCCTATGACGATGTGCAATCTCTTCACCAGTTTTCAATAAACCTTCGTGTACAGCTTTTACTTTAACTTCTTGTTGTAGTAGCTTTTTAAACAGTTGTTGTAGTCCCTTAGGAATATTTCCAAGCTCACAGCCAAAACAAATTTAACCAGAAAACTGTCTAAGGCGTACGTGAACGGTGAAAATTAATACCACCACCAGAATGTTCGCCCTTCAAGTAGTAGAAAGGTGTGTTCCGTTTTTGCAAATTTGGGTCCCCTGAAAGTCCAATATTGAAC
The DNA here is from genome assembly GCA_947396885.1 of Heligmosomoides polygyrus polygyrus. Lineage (NCBI taxonomy): Eukaryota > Metazoa > Nematoda > Chromadorea > Rhabditida > Heligmosomidae > Heligmosomoides > Heligmosomoides polygyrus. Next base: position 21,661,693 of record OX377201.1, on the reverse strand, counting down.
TGTCAACACGCACCTGACACGTTTCTGCGCGCCCTCCGTGGAGATAAGAGAGGTGGTGAAAGATACCGATACAAGCAGCTCGGTGGCGCAGTGAGAAGTGGTGGTGAATCAAAAGCAAGGGCGATGTGTTCGATTCACGTGCCCTATAGAATTTTTGCGTTTCTTATGTCCATTCCTTGTTTGGTATCTATCACCTTCCCAACTTTTCTACGCACATTATATATATTTTTTTATATTCCACTACAGGCTGAAAAGTACGTGCTCCATAAGAACGTTTTATCAATTGCCCCTCCCTCCCCCCTCCCCCCCCCCCCTATATACGACACTTTGTATTTCCGCAGATTTCTGATATGATGCGGGATGAATCTTCCCAAGTAGACATAAATAAAGCAAATACGAGAGCATATGATGGGACCATTCGACAACTTCAGAGAATGGGTGTCCAGTCGGTTTCACCTATCGTGTGCCCCATGTGTTTAGAAAAAGGCAGGCGATTGTTGCACAAGTCCAGTTGTACCTTACTGTCCGTGAAAGGTGTACAACTACATACACTTATGAGAGCGGTAGCAGGTAGCTGCTAGATATGTCCGCACCACATCAACAATAAAAAACCTGTCTATATTTTGCACTATTGAACGTTCACGACCCTTAACCCCTTGGAAAAGGATTAGAAAAAATTCGCCCCAACTTTGCCCAAGGGAGCGCTATCTGGAGCGCTGATCACGAATATGATAGACAGAAAGTCTTCCAAGCTCAATCCTGCTCAGTTTTCAGACGCAGGTTGGTGAATCTTGCCTTTCGGGGCGATCTCAATTTCAATAAGAATTGCTTTTAGCATACTGTTTTCTAGTGAACCGGTGCATCGTTCTCCCATGAACTTCGCATCGGCAAATTCTGCTCTGATCTACTATCTTGCTTCCTGTTTTTTTTAATCAGCAACACATTCGTAAATTCCAACAAGACATTGGCAGATCAAGATAACTTGCATTAAAGATATTTAAGAGTAGTATTATGTGTTGTTGCTGTCAATTATATGAGTGCTTCTCGAACCGTCATTAAATTTCTCAGCTCGTAGCATTACCCATTGTCTTATCTCCTTATTCTCAACATTTCATACACTTTCCTCTCTCTCACAGCGTTTCAGCTTATTGATGGTGTAATGGTGATTGCAACGGCACAGAAGCATTAACACGCAAAGCTCTTTTTCTGTCTACTTTTCTTTTCGTACTGCTGCCGCCATATTTATTTCCTCTCTTTCCAATTACTGGCTATGAGTTTGCTACGATTCCAAAACGTATATACGATTCCTAAGTATTTTTGATTAAAGGCTTGAAAAACAAGACTGCAGCATGCACATGCAGCACTGTTTTTGTCTCTATCTAGTGTTGTTTATTTATTTAAGGCGCACAACTTGCGCAATAAATGAAATGAAATAAAATGAAATGAATATTTATTTATTTATTTATTTATTTATTAATACATCCAAAGGGATGTGCCACTAATGATCGAGAACAGGCCACGAACAAATTGCCCGGAAAGAACATGAATAGGAAAAAAACTCAAAATAGAATATGATAATCATTTCTAAAATTTTGCTTAAAAAACAGGAACGAGAGTGACATGGGTCGATATAGCCGGAAACCAGAGTCAAAAACACAGAAACGGAAATTCCGTACATCCCTGATTAAGACGCTTACTAACAATTAGCACAACTTCAAAGTATGAGACAATGAAAGAATGGCGTGCTAAAAAGTGCTTAAATGATTACATCAATGTAGTGAAATTTGCCTGGAACGCGATTGCTGCAGTTATACCAGAAGTAGAATTCTGAAACAGTTCCAATTAGGTAAAATTGTAGTGATGCATAACTCTTTTTTGTGCAGAACGGAAATACATGACTTTTAAGATGAATGTAATGGCGAAAATAGGGCTTAATCATGGAGCATCAGTCTAGACATACCCATTTTTAATAAAACTATCATAACAGCGGCTAGCAAAACGAAGTTTTGTAGGTATTTCTAGTAACGGATTGAGCCTGTTCAAATTATGCCGGAGTTTCTAGTTTTACCCAGTTTTACATAACATTTCCTAACAACTATGACGTTTTTACCGTCGCCAATGAGGAACCTAGTAATTGCAACCATAAATATGTAACGTTCACAAAAAATGTCGAAAGGGAATCTATAAATTAGTTATGGTTAGGAGAGGTACATTGAAGTCGTATCAGTTGCATAGGCAAAACTAGTGTTTCATTTATTTATTCAGACATATTCAGATGACTGGAAAACATTTGGTGGTGTCCATGAGAGGGTACAAAACCAACGCAACCAATGTACGTGCTGTTGACATTCTTAGAACATGCCCTCACATATCGGATTTCGCAACGCATATTAATCAGACAGTGGAAGTCCATCAAAGTTTCATGTTGTTTTCATAGTTTTTAAAACTTTCTTGGCATACATCTTTCTTTTCAATTATTAAATCATAGGCACCTCTTGTTATGCATTATATTAACTTACTCTTTGTCAGGTTTCTGGTTTTTCAAACCATAAGCTACTCCTAAAGCCTACTGTAGAGTCTAATTGACTTAGGATATGCTGCACGACACATTCCAAAAAGATGTGTTAAAATAGCCTTTTTCCATCATCCTTTCAAAGTGATTTTGTGTCTTGGTTTTTGGTTTCCCTCCCATCTACCCGTCGGGTTTCTTTCTCAATTTCAACATGGTTCAAAAGAGGGAGCTGATTACGTACAGGATCACGGGCAAATGAGGTTTTATGATTTGTCATCAAAAATTTTTGTTTTTATTTCATGCTTTTCACCAATGTCTTTAATAGACTTCCCATTATTAGTTAATCACTGTTGGTTGCTTTCTAATGACTTTTTACCTTTTTCTGCCTGTATTCTAACTACTTGGTATTCTTATTCTTTTGCGACTAGTGTGACTTCACATCTAACAGTTCAGGTAAGTTGACTTTTCCTTTGTTTTTTTTTTTCATTTTTAATTCTTCTTGCTGCTTATTTAATGTTAATCCTTTTATGATTAGTTGTGGCTTCATACTCTATGAGAAAATAGTAAAGCAACTGTTGTACCAAACTAAAAAAAAACATCATGGAAAGTTATCTCTGCATACGCAAGGCGGTGAGTTTCTGAACCAAACATTCCTTGACATTTTTTTGAGGAAAACTAGAATACATATTTATTGTATGGCATAAAGAGAGCTAGCCCGCTAAATGAAAAACCGATTTACTAAATCGTGTAGTCTAGATAAACTCAATTTTTGTAAGTATTTTGACAAATCTGGATCTTAAGCATGTTCATATCGTCTTTTCATTTTCAGGCAATTTTTTGTTATATGGTGATTTCAGGAAAACTACTTTTCCACGACCCTCCTAAAAAGAAAGTTTAAGAAACTATTACGCTTTGACTCGCTCTGATAGTTTCTAGATGGGCGTCAACTTTCGTCTGCATTTGCTGATACTTGATGGCTCCTTTTCTTTTTTAAACATTTTTGTGAGAATTACTGCACATTTGACTCTTCTACTTCCTAGCTTTATGTCGTTATACTATGCTGTTGTGTTTTGAGATAAAGTTGTCGGTATAGTAAATATAACAGAGGACGGCAATCAATATCCCTTCTGATACGCAAAATATGTATCAACTTTCGCCTTGGAATAATTTTTCACATCTGCAAAACGTACCGTCTTTATTGAATTGTTTTCTACATCCGCATACATTAGATAGCGCAATGAACAAGAGAACGTAAATCCAGGTAAGTAAAGAAATGCTGAAACACGCAACAAAAGGAACACCATATCATGGAGAACATCTGCAAAATACACAACTTACATGCGTGTTCCACGAACGGTAAATAGCATATTGTGCAGCTTAGGTACGACGAATAATAGAAATCTGTTAGAGCTCAAAACAAACGAGAATAGGAATAAGCCATTGAAGGCAATACTCTCGAAAACCAGTGGACCATAGTACAATGCTATGCTATCTCCCATGTACTAAAGAAAAGCATTGCTGGAAAACAGATAATGTAACAGAGAGTTTTGGACACATGAGCTCATTTATTAAACGAAAGGTACTATCCTACTATTTCCTTTAGAATCCACCGCCACTTCAGTTTTACTCGACTTGGGAACTCGCGCTTTGTGTATCCCAAACAAATAAAGGAGTGGTCGACTATAAAGGACAGTTGAGAAAAATAAAGGGTACAACCACTGTTAACCAGTTTTTGAACTATGGGTGTTTTAGCATAGTAGAAGCAAATTGAAATCTTCTTGGTATTCGGACAAAATAACGAGATGGGGGGGGGGGGTGCGTAGTAGCGTAGCTCACGAGAAGAGCACGAGACAATAATTTCTGATGACCAGTCGATAGGCAGTTCAGTGTTTTTCTTCCCTTTCACGTTTGGTACCAATTCATTGACTCCGACGAGTTGGATGCTTGTTGAGCTTGGGCGGAGCAGAGCCTTAAATCGATTTTAGCCGAATGCAACAGTCAACTCCTTTCCAAATTACGCTATCATGAACTTGCTGACGTGGAAGGATCCTTTGTGTCTTTTACTGAATTGAACTCGACACTCACGCACAAAGTCTTGCTCCAAGGAAAGACGTGACACTGTCATAAACAGTCTGCTAGATTCAGTCTTTGTTGTAGAAGCTATTTTGAAGCTTCTATCTTCTTCTGCTACTTTCAGCATTAAACCGAGTTTCTTCCAGATTTAACAAAAGACTGTCCAACACGATTAGGATAATTTTTGTTCTTCGAAAATTTGATAAGACTTTCTTTAGCTTTTTTAATTCAAATCCTTTAACAAAACTAGCCCACTGTTTAAAATTTTATAGCATTTTGATTTTTGAGCGAAATATTACACAAATTTTGTTTTAAAGCACAAAAAAGCAGCATTCAATAAGTGCGCTAAAATAACGCAATGCATTCTACTAACTTGTCTCGATTTTTAATTGATTGATAGTGTAATGTTGCCTACTTGAAACAACTATTTGTAGAGATATGTGTATTTTTAAATCTCTCTCAGTTGTACCGTTTGTATCTGTGTTGTTCTACGCACGCACAATTTTTTTTGTCAATTAATTAAAAATCGCGACGATCTAGTTAAGTGCACTGCGCAATGTCTTGTTTTGCTTCAAGAAATAATTGCTGCATTCATGCACTTTGAAACTATTTTTAGCTTACAATTTTCTCTGGAAAAAAATTTATTTAGTTTCAAAAAATGTTTAATTACTGGGGCTGGTGAATTGAAAAATTTCAAAGAGGGTCACATGAAATTCATCTTGAGCAAAAAAATTCAATGACAATGAGTCATAAATATAAGCTAATGGATTAGGGCAATTACTTTGAAATAGATAGCATTGAAGAAAACGGAACTGCTACTTGGGCGTGTTCTTCTCAGCCTTGATTTCTTCACGCCGCAAGCTGGTCCACAACGGCTTTAATTTTAGCAGATACTGAAGCGACTTGCTCAAGAGTTGCGAACATTCGGTTCATCAGTCCATTAGATTTTTTCGTAAACTCTCCATATGCGCGTCTATTTAGCGTTGCTTAAGCCGCACTTCAAGCTGTTTTCCACTCTATGTTGTATCAAGGCCAATCTTCCGAACGGTGTCACCATTCCCACGACAAACACGGACATATCGCAGTAGGCGAGCCTCATGAAGCTTTTCGGCAACTGGAGCGACGCCAGCCCTTTAACTTACTGAGACCTTGCGAATGTAGTCCTAAGGCGTGACACCAGCAGTCCAAGGTAGCATTTTCGTCTCCATTATGCTGAAGCGGCTCTCAACCACTTTCGTTGCAGGCGAGCATTCAGCATCGTAGATCGCTACTGGTAGGATTATGGTTTCGTAGATATGTGTCTTGTAGATTTAAGACGTTCTGATATCTTCCAGTCGCTAAAACGCCTGCCATTGAGCGCCATTTGGACAATGTTGCCCCTACGCGAGAGCTCACCTCGAACATAAAACCACCACTGGACGCAATCCCAAATCAAAGGTACATGAAATGTGTTGCTCGAGGGAGTGTGCGCAGTGTCACTAATCTTTTAAAAAAATCGTGCTTCATTAATAAGGATGCAGCCTCATTTACTAAATATCTGTCGTCAACCGCTCTGATTTTTCGACGTTTTGCTTGAGCCCAACATTGCAATACCGTCACATCAAGTTTGCACTTGTCGCTCGAGTTCGGCTCTGTCGTCGCTAGCAAGCATTACGCCACATTCAACGAGCAGGCTTCCGAAGGTCTCTCGAAATTGCATTCATTATGACAACAAAAAAGTGGACAAAGCGCGGAGCCTTGGTGAGCACCGACAGAGATCGGAAACTCCGTCGGTGTTCCTCGCACTCGCACTTGAACCCAAGGATAAAAGGATAAAGGATAAAGGACGGCGTTACTTAATCCCTTCTAGGATGCGCCACGCATTCTACTTCTACGGGATGTCGTGGAGGCGACATGAATGCATATTTGGCTATACAATGACTTGCGGTGGCCAGCCGACGAACAAGTCAGCGCTTTATCCTTCTCAGACAAGTCTGGTACCAATTCACCAACCCCGGAGAGATGGAAGGCTTGGTTGGCCTGGGGGAAATCCGAACCAGGAACCTGGTATCGGGTGCACGCGACAGTCGCGCCTCCTCCGACTGCGCTACGCGCGCCCAATCCAAGAATAAAGAATAAGATTAAAGAATGGCCAATAAACTCTTCGAGAACACAGTGCTGTCTACCTTAATGGCCTCACGCGGTGCACTATCGTATGCTTTCTCCAAGAAGAGAAAAGCAAGATGCAGCGGTTTTTCTTCCTTGTGATGTCTTTCTACAAGAAGATGGACATGCATGGCATCGGTGGTGCCACAACCCGCTACGACGCCGCACTGGTTGGTCGAGAACAGGACGATCTTGCGAAACAGCCATTCACAATTCGCTAGAAGATATTCATACTGTACTAAAGCAATCGGATTATACGGTAATTTGAGCAGTCCACAGAACTGTTCTTCGTCTTCCAGATCACAGTTGTCCTGCTTAGCTACGCTTAAAAGATTATATTTATAACGCTCTTCATCAAACGGTCACTGCAACGTTCCACGCTTGCAATCCCATCTCGCAAACTTTCGGAGATGATCATGCCAACACCGCTGGTGGTCCCTGGACTGCCGCATAGACTGACCTTGAACCCTCGGCCGCTGTCGCTCTACTTACAACAGGACCATCTCGTCTCCTGCACCACACGGAAGCCAATCTTCCTTCGCTGCATTGCCTTGCAGGACCTACAACGTACCCACATTCAGCGTTGCGAGTATTTCTCACATTTGGGGATTTCCGGACTAGCTCAGTTGTCCTCCCCCTCCCCCTCCCCTCCGATGCCGTCCTTGCATCAAGGACCCTCGCACAATTCTAATACCAGCCGAGCCTTGCCAGCGCGTATCGGCTCCCGTGAACGCCGTAGAAATATCTCCACGAACAAATAACGCCATAAACCATGCGATGTGATATAGGTTCTCCATAGGCCGACCTGCCACAAGGGCCTGTCGCCTGCACTCGAGTATCCGTGTTCAGCTTTGGCAAGCCATTTAATGGTGGCCCCATGTGGAGGAACGGACATCGCCGCCGCTCTCATCTACGGCCTTCAGTTCCGCATAAGAGGGTCACAACATTTTGGGGGGGGGGGGGGGGCGGGGTGGGTGAGCTAGAAGGATGAAGAGATGATCCCATGCCCCTTCCCTGGTGAGAGGCGTTTGAATGTCATGACCGTCCCCGTGATAGGTGCCGTGGCGGGATTGTGTTAATGCTGACAGATTATACGTTATGGTAGCATTCCGAATGGAGAGCCTAGTAGAAAATAATCCAAATAGGCGCAACATGGCTTATCTTACACCAATCGCTGGTAAACTAAAGGGATACCGGTATAATGTTAATAATGAGCTTCGCTGGCAGAACAAGACAGGTCGAACGAAAAACAAAATGAAGCATTGATGAAGCAACTAGTACCTGATTTCCAGTTAAGATTAGCGGAAAAGCAACGTAGACATCCAGTAGAAGGGCGCAGACATCACACCATTGCAGTTGAACAGTAATGACATAGAAGCTCACCTCTCCAAACGTCTTCCACCCCTACAAAGTGCAACGAAACACTATAGGAATCGCATCAATTCAGGTTTGTATTGTACCCTGTAGAATGTGAAAGCAAGCAGCGAATGCAGTGCCAACCCAATCATAGCAGGAATCAGAATAAGAAGTGACGCAAAGACACGCAGCCCTGTGGTTGCCTCAACGTCCATTCCACCTGAAAAGGACATCAGATGTTGGTAGCAACTGTCGTTATGAACGCAGAACGGCGATTATCAGTTCAAAATGGAATTAAAGCGCTTCAGGGGTAGGAATTCAGCATGGTTGCCTTTATGTTGTCTCTAAAAAACGTTGGAAGTTTAACATGTTCAGGACGGCGCTTTTCGCTTGTCTGGCGCTGGCGCGGGGACCAATCGACTTCTTGCAACGCCGAGATTTGTTTGTTAATTGAACTCATTACTTGTCGAAAAGCTCACTATTTCAGTAACCAAATATTGTCTCCGTAGACCATCCCTTTTTACAACAGTGTCTAAATATGAAGTACATATAACAAAAACGTTTTGAATCGAACTAGAAAAAAGAATTACAAGACTGTGACACGTCTGCAACGGCCGTGGGTGGTCGGGCCTCAAACTGCTCTCGCCGATTTCCCGACCTGACTGATTTCTGCCATTATTTTCTACTTCTGTCACCAACTCGCCGGCACAGCTGCTCCGATTCTGCTGTATTTCGCCTTCAACTCCAACGTGGTGTCTCCAGTGGCAAGAAGATAGAATTTTGTCGTCTACGTTGCCACCTCCTGAGGTGAAGATTCTTTGCTCCCGGCTGATTGATTATAGTAATAGTAATAGTTTATTACGACCATTTAAGATGGACGTGAGATACAACAACAAACACGGTTGCCACCCAACCGAACAGGTAGATAGTGACAAAAATCAAAGCGGTGTAAAACTGGTACAATTGTTCAACTAAAACAGAAAAAAGGAAGAAAAAACGAAAGGTACCGTAACATGCACGCAGAACAAAACAAAAACAAAAACACGACATCAGTGTTTGAGGAGGGCTCTCTCAGCAAGTCTTTTAAACAATTGATAATTGTCTTGCGTTGGATTTATAGTACTCCTTAACGTTAGATATGCGGAGCCTGCCCTTGCCGTGAAGGAGTGAGCTCTAAGATTATCCGATTTCTCTGATTGCCTTCTGCAATCCTCGTTGGTCATGGTCTTTTCGCCGCGCTCCTCATCTGTTCCAGTCTGCCAGGTCAAGCGGAGCCGCATAAAACACACTGATCGGGAAGTTTCACCACTGGATCGTCTGAGGGCACTAACCGAACGACAGGACTTTCCCGATCACATAAGGCTAGTTGTGAACTGTATCATGGATTTGAAGCAGGAGAACAGGAAGGCACACCTGCGCATCAAGGAGCTTCTAGAGGAGAACAGGGACGCGAGCAAACGCATTCAAGAGTTACTTGAAGAAATCAGTAAACTTAGGAAGGAAAGTGCTTCATGTCAGCCTGTTGCTTCTCAAAATTTGTCCAATCCTAACTCATCTCTTACAACTGCATCAGTCTTTCCTAAACGTCCTGAGGCCGTTCCTTCTGTAGAATCTAACATTGATCCGGACCTCAAAAGGTCAATAGTTGTATCCCATGCTCCTGAGAATTGCGAAAATAACTCCATCAATCAGTTGTTTTGGGATCTGAGCTCTGTTGGGAGAATTCTCTATTTCCTTGGTGTTGGTTATTTACCCGTAAGTGTCTACCGAATGGGTAGAAGCTCTCCGCGTTTACTAAAGGTTGTGTTACCTACTAGTCGCTTCCAAGAGCAAGTTTTGCAACGTGCATCACGCCTACGTTTTCTCTCCTTTTAAAGGCGTATTTATACGCAAATCATTAACACTGGAAGAGAGCATTCGTTTGCGCAATGAACGGAGCAATAAGAAAATTTTTCCTACTCGTGGTGACTGCTCTTATCTTCCTGAGTCTCAGATGTCAATACAGAAATCTCCTTCATCTCGTCTACCTGAGAGTGAAAGCTCTCCAGCTCATAGCTTGGTAAACCGCTGACATTTCGTAGGTCTCTTTATGCTTGTCGCTTTTCATCTGTCAGCTGTATACTTCTAATGTGAGGTCGCTGGTCAGGAATGCCGATTCTGTCGCAGCTATTCTATGCAAGCACGAATATGATCTGGCTTTTCTTACAGTGTCCTGGTTAAGTTCAAAAATTGACCTCGATCCACTCCTTGGAGTTGCTAGTAGGCAATATGTTGGAATTCGTTGCGATAGAATGCAAAAGAAGGGCGGCGGCGTTACGCTTTTAATTTAAAAAACATTATTCAGCTCATGTCGTCTATAAGGAATCCGTCTGCAACTCCTATGAGCTTCTAGTATGTAACGTCGCTATAGATACAAAATGCATTAGAACTATACTTGTGTATAGAGCCCCAGACTGTTGTACAAGTGATACCCACCAGTTAATTAAGGCCTTGAGTGATTTTGCAAGCTCAGAGTATCCATGTATTCTCTTAGGCGATTTCAATCTTCCCGACTTAATCAAGACCACGAAAGACGGCTACCCTAAAAAATGTCAGGACTTTCTTGACTTTCTAGATACCATAATTTTAAACAGCTGGTTAAGTCTCCTATTAGAGTCAATACTTTTCTGGATCTTGTTTTCTGTAATGACGATTCCTTAGTAAAAAATACAATAGTGTCAGCTCCCATTGGGAACAGCGACCATTCGGCCATCGACTTTGAATTAAACCTTACTTCTTTATCGGAAGCGATTGAGTGGAAACGAGACTTCAAGAGCGCAGAGCGACATCCAGAAGCACCTTAATGATGTTGACTGCATAGGCTCTTTCGGTTCATGTACCGCCGTGGATGATGCGTATGAAGTCTTTATTGCTGTGTTACACCACACTATAGATCTTTTTGTACCCTGGCGTAAATGTCGCGTAGGCCAGAGGTTTCTGCCGGACTACCTAATAAGAAAACTTAATTTCCTTAGTACGGTTTGGAGGTACTCCGTTACCAAGGATTGTGCTTACAACTGGGATAGCTACAAAAGAGTTAATGAAAAAACGGAAAACGCTATGCATAAATATTTCGCTCATTTAGAAAGGAAGGTAGTTGAATCCAAGGATCGGTCCAAGTTTTTCAGGTATATTAGTTTGCGGTCAGGCAGGAACAAACCCGTGCCATCACTAGTTTCCGAAGATAGCACGGCTGCTATAACTGACGCAGAGAAGGCAGAACTTCTCGCCAAGTCCTTCAGCAAAGCATACAACAAGCATATAACAGGCTCATCTCCTGTCTGTTCCGTCGCGCAACAGTTTCCCGGAATGACCTGTGGTGTTTGGTTCTACAAAGAGGAAATCGTGGAACTGATTCAAAGTTGGCCATCATCCTATTCTCTCACTCCAGACTTCATTCCTCTGTTCTTTGTTAAAAACATAGCTGCATGGCTAGGCTATCCTATTGAGTATATTTTCAATTTAAGCATGATGAGGGGAGAGGTGCCTTCACGGTGGAGGCATGCTCTGGTCACTCCTATACCAAAGAAAACATTGTCAAATGATCCAAGCAACTACCGTCCAGTCAGTATTATATCAATTTTTGCTCGTGTTTTTGAAAAAATTGTGAGGAAGCGCGTTATCGCATATAGAAGCGCACGATATCATTTCACCTAATCAGTTTGGTTTCTTAAAAGGACGATCGGCAGAACTTGCGGTACTCTCATCTTTAAATGACTGGAGTAGGGCTATCGAGTCTCAACAAAAAGTAGATGTAGTTTATTTCGACTTTAAGAAGGCATTCGATAAGATTCCTCATGCGAAATTAATTGACAAGCTGAAGTTGGTTGGGATTCACCCAACAATAGTGAAGTGGATAAGCGGTTTCCTTTCGAATAGATCGTATCAGGTTCGTGTTGGAAAGGCTTTCTCTACGGTTCATCAAACTAGCAGCGGTCTGCCTCAGGGTGGAGTGCTGTCACCCATACTATTTCTCATTTATACTTTTGAAATTCCTTCCAACATTGAATCACTGGATATTATATGCAAAATTTATGCGGACGACCTAAAGATATATAAAGTCATTAAATCTCCTGCCGATTCCGCAAGACTTCAGGCAGCTATTGATTACATCAGCGAATGGTCAACTCAATAGGAGTTACCTCTCTCTGTAGAAAAAACATTTGTTGTACCTATTACACACCGCACCAATTTCTACATTCCAACTTATCATATAAATGGCAACATACTCTCTACTGCCGACGTGGCACGCGATCTAGGTTTCCTCATTAATACCTCACTTGACTTCTCTGATCATATGAAAATGATAGTAAACAAGGCAATGGGCAGAACGTACAACTTATTTAAAACTTTAAAATCAAGGAACCCAAAGGTCCTGATAGGTGCCTACGAAACATACATTCGCTCAGTAGTTGAAAATGGTACACTGTTTTCAATCCCTTAAAAAAGAAAGATATCGATCTTCTGGAGAGCGTCCAAAACAACTTCACACGAAAAATGGTTATTAGATGTTTCAATCTCGATTACTTCCTAATTCCTAACGGTGCTAACAGAGCTCGACAAATGGGGCTGTCGTCACTTAGGAGGAGAAGAACTAAAAGCGATATCATTATGTTGTTCAAAATTCTCAAAGGCATAGCTAGAGTTCACATCGCGGACTTCTTCCGTTTCGCACATAGCGATACCATTACCAGGGAAGGAAGGCTAACCAACACGCGCTTCCGTCGCCCCTAACTCTGCGCAGAATTGTATTGGGGTCGAGATACCTGCAGTTTGTTACTTCCCAGGGAAAGGCGGTTCTGCCCATATACAGCTCTTGCGCCGTTCCGACCTACCGTTGAGATAGTATCCTGGTAAGACTCTCCGACTCCGTAGCAAAAAGTCGGATCAGGTCGAGCTTCTTTTCTCATAGAACTCTGCGGTTGTTCCGTCCCTTCGTGAAGGAGGGAGCGCTGCAGATGTCCATAAGTTGTTTTAAAAGGTATCTTGACAGTCGATTGCAATCTCCTTAAATTTCAATTCCCAATCTCAGTTTATAACCTTCCTTCACCTCATTCCGATTTGTGTTTTCTCGCCGTCTACTTATCGTTAGTGCTGTTTTATTCTGCTTTCTGTTATAGTTCTTTTTCTTTTCAAAGATATACCTCTATTGCCCAATCGGGGCTTTTACCTATGCTTGTTTCCTAATTAGTAGATTTTTTCATGTTATTTCATACGTGAACATTTTACGTCGTTTGTTCACGTCCTAATAAAGTAAAGTAAAGTAAAGTATGTGACACGAGATCGGTTCCCACCGTCGCCAACGTGCTAAAGTAAGTCTACTAGTAGAGTGGATGCGTGGTAGCGCACTCGGGGCCCTGGGGCCTTATACTAATAGTGAGGGTCGTCGGCTGTCGAGTTCACCTTGATCCAAGTCAATGGTTCGAGCTCCATGGCCAACCAAACCACCCTTTAAAATAACGTATTTGTCTGAGTCAACATGCCAAGGTTCGCAGAAAGCCGAACATGGACAGTTGTACAGCCACCAATCGATATTCATTTTTCGCGTCTCAAAAAGTCAGCTCTTTGAAGAGATCGATAGAGTCGTTTAAAGTCGGAAGCCCGTTCGAAAGCTGGAAGACTTTGGATAATCGGACAGACGGGCAAACGCCAGCTCTTTTATATGCCGGAATGTGACCTTCCAATTACTTACTTTGATACTTTGATACTTTGATGGTCCTTTGTCGGCTGGAGGTCTTCTCAGCGGGGACCACAACTCTTCCAGACCGCTCGATCTCTGGCTGTTTGCATCCAGTGAGGCAGACTCCGCTCTCTGAAAGATCTTGAGAATGAGTCTGCCCATCGCGTTGGCGGTCGTCCCAGTGGTCTCTTATGGTCTCTCGGGAGCCATTCTGTGACACGGAGACTCCATCTATCGTCCTTTCGTCGAAGCAGGTGTCCGGCCCAGCGATATTTGGACTTCTTCATGTACTGCAGCAGGTCTGCTAATTGCGACTTCTCCCATAGCTCCGAGCTTCGTAGGCCTTCTTGCCATTGCTGACGAAGGCTTGTCCTTAGAAGACATCTCTCCAGTGCACGATGCGTAGTTTGCATCGCTCTGGCGATTGTCTTGTTGTCGGGCCAGGTTTCCGTCGCGTAACACATCGCAAGCAGTACAGAGGCGTTGAATATCGAGGCCCTGAGGCCGGGATCCTTGACCTGATCGGTGACTTCGCGAATCGAACTGAAGGCTGCCCATGCTGCGCGTTTCCTGCGGGCGATTTCAGGAGCGAGGTCGTTATCCATGTTCAGCTCTCTTCCCAGATAGACGTAGGAGTCGACCTGTTGCAGAGCGACTCCATTTAACCTTACGAGTCCCGTGTCACACCACTGGTTGACCATAAATTGCGTTTTGGACATGTTCATGTCCAATCCAATCTTCATACCTGCCACATTGAGCTCGTTCAGCACCGCTGACTTCTTCATCAGCTGGCCACCACAAGTCATTGTATCGCCTCTACGACATCCCGTGGAAGTGGAATGTGTGGTGCATCCTCCAGGAGAGTTGAATAACGTCTTCCTTTATTTTTATCTTATCTTATCCCATGAGTGATTATATCGGACGAGCAAGGAAGACTCCAGCAATAGACTATATATAGGACAAAAAACATATTTCTCACATGCACTGATTATTCCACACATTTTTGAAAAGGCCATTCAGTGAGGATTCTCAGTATGTCGTTTATTTTGAATGCAGATCAGATTAATCAGCGCAAATTAAGGGGAATTGCTTTTGACGTCTCCATGAAGAACACTGTAAGTGTACTTTAGTACAGTATAAATCAATTAGATTTTTGAACTCCAGTCGAAGATCTGAATTCGGAGATATGCTCGGTTTTACAGCATCTCCGCTCTCAACGACCCAGACGCAGCGGCGGTCGCGAGTGAAGCCGATGTCAAATGCGACACTAGTTATGAGCGGTATTGTGCCACAGAATCGCCGCGTGACCAGAGACTCGACGATTAGTCGAAATCAAACAAGGATTTATCCATCTTAGACAGTGGAAATGTACGGAACTGAATGCTGACTGCGACGAAGGAAACGGAACCTAAATGTCACGGAGATGAAGATGCTGTGTTTGAGTGAGGCATTTCATGCGATTGGACCGTATCCGTAACGATAACATACGGCAACGCTTTGGCATCGCTCCTATTCAGCATAGAATGGGTGAGAACCGTCCATGATGGCTCGATCACCTTCTCCGTGCTAGCGCGCCAAGTCCTAGGCAGGTCGTGGAAGACCTCTGCAGCTGGATGGACACGTTGCATAACGATCTCAAGGCAATCAATCTGCACTCCGATCAAGCAGCTTACCTAAATAAATGACAATCACTTCCCAGGTAAGCGGACACTGCCTCGATGTAAGACAGACGCTCAAGGACAAATAAGTGATTAAGAGAGCGTAAGTAAACATCCTACTATATATAATCGGCTAATGTCACGTGTCCGTCACGGTAAGGGGGGACTGAAACCAAAAGATGTCTGCGTCAGTGCGACGTATGCCGGCCGGGCTTTTTTTAGCTTAACAGTTGGCGATTGCTGACGAACTAAATCCTTGGCTGCTGATCGTCCAAGTTTACGAGATATTCAGGTGCAACTCGTCAGGGTATGAATGGGGATTGAGTGCAGAGCGTAGGGATTCAGGAGGCGTGCCCCAGACGTCGTTCAGCGTGCGTCTGTATTCAGAAGACGTGCTGAAGAGTCGCCAAAGGTGCGTAGGTATTCAGAAGACCTTCGCTAGACGTCGTGCGAGGGATTCAGAAGACGTACAAAAGACGTCGTTCAACGTCATCCAACTTGCGTGGAGATCAAAAGACGTGCTGACGTTTTTGTCTAACGTGCGTAGGGATTCAGAAGACGTGTTGAAGACGTCGTCCAACTTGCGTAGGGATTTTGAGTAAGGGTGACCAATAGGAGAGGACCAACAAAGGGGGACCATAGAGGGGAGCGTGAATAATAAGGGGGACCAGCATTTTTCCTCAACATCGTTCAGGGTGTGTCGGATTTCTGAAGACGGCTTACAGAAGTCGTGGCACTTGTGTCAGTGCAGAAGGAGTGTCATAGACGTCATGGCAACGTAGTGACACGTGAATCGGTACTCAGTGTCACATGTGCGTGGAAACATAGGAAGTATTTCGGAAGGGGGGGGGGGGCGTAGAGAGAGTGACCACGGGATTCGGAGGAGTATTATTGCCATCGGACAGTAAGCGGTGTCGACCATTACCGATTAATTTAAACTATGATTTTGCTGATTAAGCACCCGATTGGGACTCTCATTACCTGTTTCTCGACACGTAGAGAACGACCGCTTCCGAGAATAAATCGCGTGCATATGATGGAGGGTGGATGGGCTTCATATGCGCAGTGAAAATTCTGCCCAACCATATCCTGCTGCACTAATCTACATGGTAAAACCAGTTTTTTTACTATAAGAAGACCTAAAGAAGAAAGGAGGAAGATTGGGGTTGTTCTATTCTCGGAGTTTTGGGTGGAGCCCCCAACGAGATGGGATGGGGTTGTCCTATTCTCGGAGTTTTGGGTGGAGCCCCCAACGAGATGGGATGGGGTTGTTCTATTCTCGGGGTCTGGGGCGGAGCCCCTAACGAGATGGTATGGGGTTGTTCTATTCTCGGGGTTTGGGGCGGAGCCCCCAACCAGACGTTTGGCGGCCGCTAGGCCGCTGAACGTCTGGTACATTATATAAAATTTTGTAATTGGAAGGTTATTCTCCGAAGCGGTCGTTCTCTACGTGTCGAGAAACAGGTAATGAGTGTCCCAATCGGGTGCCTAATCAGCAAAATCATAGTTTAAATTAATCGGTAATGATTCAAATCAGTTTCCTTAAGCCTCAAGTGGCTGGTATCGAGGTAGTAAGCTGTCACAACGATGTTTTGTTGCGATCAAAACTTCTAGCGCCAGGCGGGACTCGAACCCGCACCTCCTTCTGACCGGGCGGGAATGCTCTACGCCTTTACACCACCGGCGCCGTTTGATCGAACGCAACATCCACACCTCGTGGGACCGATCAGCAGTCACCCGTATCCGGGATGACCTGGCCGCTGATATCAGCATGGAACCAGTCAAGCTGATGGTCTTGATAGAAACAATTCAAATCAGTTTCCTTAAGCCTCAAGTGGCTGGTATCGAGGTAGTAAGCTGTCACAACGATGTTTTGTTGCGATCAAAACTTCTAGCGCCAGGCGGGACTCGAACCCGCACCTCCCTCTGACCGGGCGGGAATGCTCTACGCCTTTACACCACCGGCGCCGTTTGATCGAACGCAACATCCACACCTCGTGGGACCGATCAGCAGTCACCCGTATCCGGGATGACCTGGCCGCTGATATCAGCATGGAACCAGTCAAGCTGATGGTCTTGATAGAAACAATTCAAATCAGTTTCCTTAAGCCTCAAGTGGCTGGTATCGAGGTAGTAAGCTGTCACAACGATGTTTTGTTGCGATCAAAACTTCTAGCGCCAGGCGGGACTCGAACCCGCACCTCCCTCTGACCGGGCGGGAATGCTCTACGCCTTTACACCACCGGCGCCGTTTGATCGAACGCAACATCCACACCTCGTGGGACCGATCAGCAGTCACCCGTATCCGGGATGACCTGGCCGCTGATATCAGCATGGAACCAGTCAAGCTGATGGTCTTGATAGAAACAATTCAAATCAGTTTCCTTAAGCCTCAAGTGGCTGGTATCGAGGTAGTAAGCTGTCACAACGATGTTTTGTTGCGATCAAAACTTCTAGCGCCAGGCGGGACTCGAACCCTCACCTCCCTCTGACCGGGCGGGAATGCTCTACGCCTTTACACCACCGGCGCCGTTTGATCGAACGCAACATCCACACCTCGTGGGACCGATCAGCAGTCACCCGTATCCAGGATGACCTGGCCGCTGATATCAGCATGGAACCAGTCAAGCTGATGGTCTTGATAGAAACAATTCAAATCAGTTTCCTTAAGCCTCAAGTGGCTGGTAAAGGCGTAGAGCATTCCCGCCCGGTCAGAGGGAGGTGCGGGTTCGAGTCCCGCCTGGCGCTAGAAGTTTTGATCGCAACAAAACATAGTTGTGACAGCTAATCGGTAATGGTCGACACCGCTTACTGTCCGATGGCAATAATACTCCTCCGAATCCCGTGGTCACTCTCTCTACGCCCCCCCCCCCCCAGAAATACTTCCTATGTTTCCACGCACATGTGACACTGAGCACCGATTTACGTGTCACTACGTTGCCATGGCGTCTATGACACTCCTTCTGCACTGACACAAGTGCCACGACTTCTGTAAGCCGTCTTCAGAAATCCGACA